>PVKM010017092.1:0-26237 GCA_004027735.1 Carollia perspicillata
GTAACTTAAAACCTTTGGCTTTTAAAGCCCATAAGCACAAGTAGGTTATTAAGAATCTCTTATTTGGGAGAAGAGCGATGATCATTTTATAGGGAGTGAGATGTTATGTTGATGAATACACGCAGGAAGGAAGAGTGATCATGCCTAGGGTAAGTAATCTCCATGGAACCCTTGTTTGGGTCTCCTGTTTGCTTGAGTGTCTTGAGTGGACTCGATTAGATCTACTGTTAGAAGTTTAAAACCTTTCAAAATAAGTCAGTAGTGACAGATCTTGAAGGTTTATATGAGCAAGCATCCCAATAATGGCATCCCTTTCCCTCATTAGATGTCAGAAGAGCTTCACTATGCGACTCTGCCCTCTAGTGTTTCCTGTTAACCAGAGTGGTGTTCTTGAAACTTGACGGGTGGTATACAGAATTCCAGTAGGTTAGAAATATTTCTATATGTGTTTTAATCTTGTTTGAAAATAAACCTGACCCAGGTTCCACTTACTTAAAAGGGTTTGACATCTGTTATTATTTACCCAGTTTGTTTCAAAAAAGGTGCCTGTTTTTCTGTCTGCTTAGCTTTTAATTAAATGAAACAGTTTCTGTTTTCTATATTGAACTTTGCAGTTTTTGGAGGGTTTAGTATTAATCTGTTCAGAGAGCAGGAAGAGCTACTTCTTAAATAGTTTAAGGACATCAAGTATGTGAACTTAAGCAGAATGCGAAATCTATTTAAAGTTATTTTAGGGAGTGTATTCGCATTTTGAATGCCCACTGAATATCTGGAAGCAACCAGTTTAAAGAGGAGACAATTGTAACATCTAGTGTTTTCTGCCAAAGCATTTGTCATATATTGATGATTTAGTATTTTAGACATTTTTGTCAAATAAAAAAGAAGAATATTCCTTATCTGAATTCATGTAACGAAAAGCAACCCATTAAACAAATATTGGGGCAGTTGTGTTATTTGAAACAGAAATAGTGATTGCATTTTGCTTGTTGTTCGGATTTAGTTTTCTCAAAGAGGGACTTTTAGTTTGCTTAGGACAATGTTTTAAAGGGAATTAGATGGGAAGCAATTTTTATGATATAAAACTTATGAACTGTATTTGAAAATGAGAGTTTTAATTACTGCTGATTGTTTTACTAATGGCAGGCCATCTTGCTTGAGGGAGAACAATTTTCCAAGCAGCTTAAGTTCTTAGTTAACAACTAGAGGAACCTTAATTAAGTGCTAACTACTGAGGCACACCATCTCCGGGGGTTCCAGGTTCAAGGTTCGAGGTTGGTGGGAGGAGGGGTGGAGAACAGTCTCTCCCCTACTTGTGTATCCCAAGGAAAAGCTCTATACTTGGAAATAACTGGAAATAACAAAGAAAGGAAAGAACAAGGAGAGACAAATGTAATTTTCTTTTTCTAAATGGGAAATACAGTTTTACTTCAGAGGTGCAAGGCATTTCAAGAACATTAATAGTGTGTGTCAGACAGATTAGTTGCTTGGAAGACATGCATATCCATTCCAGATCAATGAGGCCACAATTATCTTGGTTCGATGCACAGAAAATATGATATAGTAGTTATTGAAAATAAACAATGTGTATGTAACTTTAAAAACTTGGTTTTTCACACTGTCTCTATCATCTTGGCAGAGTAACTCACTTATCAAGAAGTACGAGCTAGTATGGCAGAAGGTACAAAGAATGCCGTGTTCCAGCAAGGAAAACCACGTCAGCTCTGTGGTTCTCAGAAGTCATAGGTGGAGCTGGGGCCTCTAGGACTATGAAGCTTCTGTTAGTTGATGACTTGGTCATAACATTCATTAAACATATTTTAAATAGGGACAAAGCGTGGTATTGAATTTTAAGTGAGTAAATATATAAGTATGCCATTTTTTACATAAAGATGTACACATAGTATTGGCTTGGCCAAAAAGTTCATTTAGTTTTTCCATAACATAAAAGACACATTTTTCATTTTCAGCAATAACTTTATTGATTTGGATATTTTGATATATCAGCTGTCTCCCATGTGGTATAATGTTGATTGTTCTCAGTGTCTTGATTTGATCACTGTCACCTTTAACTGCTCTACCTGACCGTGGAGCATCCTCCAGTGAGAAATCTGCAGCATGAAGCTTCACAAACCACTTTTGACATGTTTGATCAGTCAGAGCACCTTCCCCATACACTGCACAGATCTGTTTTTTGCATTTTAGTTGCATTTTTACCTTTCTTGAAATGATAAAGCATAGTATGCCAAAAATGTTGCATATTTTCTCCCATCTTCAATATTTAAACGGCTACACAAAAATTCACCAATTTTGATAGGTCTTTAAAAAATGCACACTTTATAGTGCAATGTACACAATACAATGTAACACAATTGTTTTGAGTGACGTTAAAGACAGCTAAGCATATTGAAACTGTCTTATGAAAAAAGCCATACAAACTTTTGACCAACCCAGTACGTTGGCCTTATCAAACGTTAGAATGTGTTTCTAGTCCAACATGGGTTTCAGAGAAAGCTAAATATGATAAGAATTGAATACATTATTATGGCTAATTAATAAATTGAATATCTTGGTCTCATATGCTTTAGTTTGGAGAACTGGAAAGATATTCTTGATCAGATATTAATACAGTAAGAAAAGTGACCTGTGTTACTTAGTAAGTGACTTTTTCTCTCAGCAGCAAACCCTAGGGTACAAAATGATATAAACACATAGTAAATTAAAATTATTTTTACATGGACAGTAACATGCTTTCAGCAGTTAAAATCTTTAACAAAATAGAGCATATTAATTTTTACAGCAATGTTGCAGCAAAGGGTTGATATAAAACTGGGACATTCTTGAATGAAATAGCATTAAAGTTTCATTGAGAGTACGGAGAGAAATGGTAACATTAATAACATTTACATTGCATGTTCTATATTAAAATATATTCATTTAACCTTTTCCTAGCAGCTCCACAATGACATAAGATTACTATTCCTGTAAAGAACTAAAAGAATATTGGCCATCGTTGAAGTCACTTTTAGTTTATAGTCTGAAGACAAGGCTCTTACTTTAAATAAGGTGCTGGGTATATGTGGCTGACAGATGTGTGATATGGAAAGTAACACAGAGCTCCTTATCAACGTGAGTCACAACTTGGCCAGCACTTCAGAAGTTAGAGCACTCATTTCTCCTATGGAATCAGTCTGCAAATGGATTTCTTCTAGATGTCTGACCAAAAAAACCAAACCAAACCAAACAAAATCCAAACCAAACAATGCCAGCAAAGTGATTTTACAGAGATTAAACTATGCAATTATTATCTCTGAAGCATCTGTTAAATCCATTCAGAACCCAATACAATGAATATATTGTTTATTATGTATTTATAGATATTTATGGATTAAAAATAACTTGATTGCTTAGCAAATGGAAGTAGAATGTGGTGTAGATTAGATAAATGCTTACTTGAAGTAAATCCCAACATGCTATTTCTGGGATTGAAAAGTACGGTTGAGAATCATCTGGATTAGGAATTTAAGGGTTTGTCTGGGTGTCTCCTGGGCTGACTGGCTGAACCTTTGGCGAGCTCTGAAAGTCAGCACACTTGTTCGAAGCCTGTGTTGCACTGCACTGGCTGCTTCTAGACATCCTTCCTGGTAACAACAGTAGCTGCTGTTTATTGACTCTTCTGTGCCAGGTGCCTTCCAAAGTGCCTGAGAGGCATTGCTACAATTAATTCTCAAAAATGCTGTTAAGTGAGTGGTCTAGAAAAATGTATTGCACTTTGAGGTGTTTCAGTTTAAGTTGTGCCAACATTTAACAAGATCAATTGAAATCTCTGGAATTCAGAAAGTTTACATGGGTTTGGAAAATGGAAAAACACTTTCCAATCAGTTAGAAAGCCTGAGTGTCAGTTCATGAGTCACCACACATCACTGAGGGACTTGGGGTAAATCTAATACTTTACTAAACAATACCGTTAATATGTATGTAAACATTTAAATAATTGAGATAATACAAAAAGCAGGAGTGTAAAATGAATAATCCCTCCTTTTACTTACCTCCCAGAGCCCACCCCAATTCATCACCCCAGTCTTAAGTAATCCCCATCAAATGATTGGTCTGTGCAGCCTTCTGGCCTTTTTGAAGAAGGCTGGCTGCATTGGAAGTGACCAAACATATGCCCACTTCCCGTACATTTTACAACCTGTGAACCTGCCGAAGAGTAACCGTGTTTTTCCATCGTAAGCCATGAATAAAGCCTTAGTTCCTGTGCCACTGACCCTCCTTTCTCATCCAGAAATGCCCTGTTCCTATTTTCTACATGGAGGCATCTCCTCTTGCTTTCCGAGTCCAACCCAAGAGCCACTTACCCGCTAAGATGTGTGATCACTCCGACCCGTGTGTAATCTCCCTCCGGGGACTGCCACGGAATTTTATCTTTCCTGAGTTTCTGCAGTTGTGTACACACTTTTGTCTCTCCACTACACCGGGAGGAACTCGAGGGCAGGGTCGGCACCTGGCCACGTGTATAACATTGGACAGTACCTCAACAAAGGAAGTTTATTAAAGTGAACGATTGTGTATAAAATGTGTGCAGTTCGTGCCATCATATTTATTTTTCACATCTAAATTTCCATATTGCCTTGCTGTAATTTATTCTCTGTGTGGTCCAAATGACATTGTTGGTTCTTGGTCTCAGTAATAAGCAGAGAGGTGCATTTAGTTCAGTAGCACAGCTAGCTGCAGGTGGTGAGAACAGGCATGCTACCACTTACCGGCATATCTTAATATTTTAAGAGATTTATTCTTAGCCAAGTAAAGGAAGCAGAATTTAAAAACAATGCTGGGTCTTGCAGTTGGGTTTCTCAGGGGCTTCTCATGTCGTAAACTTTGGGGAGGAGTGATGAAATACCTTGGGCTCCATCTGTGTCTCTGGTTGAGGGTAAGAAATGGATGTCTGCTTTCACTGCTAAAGTTCTTTGTAGGTGAGCTTATTCCGTGGCCTTACACGTATCTTGTCTCAATCAGGATTTCTTTGCACAAGGCTGAGTTCTGCCAGGATTTGGCTTAGTTTCTCTAAGATGAATTAATGAGTAGGCCTTAAAATGCTTTGTGACATGGATTTTCGATAACGCTGTTCTTCTTATGCCATGCATATCATCAGAACATGTATTTTAACTATATTTTTGCATGCCAGCCCAGAAACTTTGAACGAATCTCATGTTTGGACAGAAAGTGAAAAGGTCTTTGTTAGACAAATAGGTAGGTAGGTAGAAATTGTCTGGTTTGTATCACACACGTTGTAATATACCAATCGCTGTGTATTCATACTGATGGATGCACAAAAATCCATTTGCTAGAAGTTATTTTATCATAATATAATTGTGAGTAAAATGTAAATAAAAGTATAAAGCTCAACAAAAACCTTTCATGATTAATGACTGAGATACTGGAAATACAACCATTAATCAGAATCAAAGCAGGAGTGCCTGCTGTCACCACTGGCATTTGAGATTGTTCTGGAAGTGCTGGCTAACGCATCTGGGAAAGGGAACAGAAAATGGCGTACGTGCCGTTTCCTCACACTTGCATCAACATAAAATGTGACTCTTTGCTTTCACCCCAAAGGGACAACAGGAAGAAAGCAAAACCAAACAAGGCATTTTTCTTTTCCCGGTGAGTAGGGAGATCAGACATTTTTTAAGTATGTTTGTTGGCAATGGTAAGAGTGAGGCGAAACATTCGCTTGCGGCAGTAGCTGGAGGACTTCTGATTGGCATCCCCTTCAACAGCTCCCACCACGTACATTCTGAAGGCAAAGGTGGCGGCTGCCCGCTCCATGTCTTTGTCCTCCAGGGAAACAAAATAACGAGTCAGGCTCAAAAATCTGGAAAAGGGACTTGGAATGTATAAACGGATACAGTGTTTTTGGAGAGTGGATCTAGGACCGTTTATCTGAATATAAAATCTTCCACTCCTGGACTGGCAGCCACACCTCGAGAGGTTTATTCTAAGGATATAATTCTATCTGAAGTGATGCATGTACGCGGATATTGTTTCAGTCTGGTTTGTGGTGGAGGAATGTCGGGGAAGACCTGAATGCTTTTCCGGAAGGGCTGGTGAACGGTCGTGTAAATTATGTCCCCTCAGCACCCGGGAGCATTCTGAAGCCAGTGGCATTTATTGACCTTGGAAGTTTGTACAACCTACCGATGAGGATAAAAAACCCAGTTTGTAGAACATGTGTATGCTCTAATTTCACTTAGTGATATATAGATCCACAGCTATATGTCAACATATCTATGAATATAGAAGAATGATTAGAAACAAATCATTCCAAGTATTGACATTGATACTTAAAATATAACAGGGGAGGGACATGCAAGCATGAAGCTGTTGGGGAGAAACAGAAGATATTAACAGTGAGCTCTCCAGGCCACAGAGTTTCAGAGAAAGGAAGGCCAACACAGCAAGAGAGGTCAGAGAGGGTTTCGTGCAGTGGGAGGCACTTGAGTTGATTGATTTTCTAGCTGTCGGGTTTGAATGGGTGGAGAGGCAGGAACTGCATTCCAGGTAGGTGTAAAGCACTCCTCCTCAATGTTTGTGTTAAGCAGTGAGGCAGGTGCTGAGAATTGCATGTAAGTGATGGCCTTTAGACTCAAGGAGCTTATTAAGGCCCAGTGGAGAACAGAAGCGCATACATTACAGTCCAGTATGGAAAGTGCCCAGGGCACTCTGAGAGCACTGAAAACACCTCCTAAGCCTTGAATGTGTGGACAGGGGTAGAGGGCAAAAACCTGCGTGGGGGAGGTTTTTGGAAGAGGTGAGTATCAGTTGCATTAGGTCTGTGGAGAAACAAACGTCAATGATTGTTTATCTCAGACTCGACCATTACACTGATACAAAAGGCATTTCTAACTCACTAACAGATAATGTGTTAAACCCTTTTGGAAATTGCAACACTTATTTCACTCACAGAGACAATGTGGGCTCCTCAGGCTTGCCCACAGAGGCAATTTAGCCCGAGTGCTCTTATTGTGGGTAAATGGATTTCTGGATTTGGGGAGGTGGGAAACAATCTCTTCCTAACTTCAGTGTCTCCAAGTTCACGACTGGCTTTCAGGGCCCAGGAAATCAAAACTTCCCCGCTCTGTATCAGTTCTGAGCAGTGGAGCCTTCTCTTGGTAGACTGCAGCCAGAATTGGTTCCTACAGCTTCCTGCTATCCCTGAGGCAGACCTGGGACCCTTCAGAAGTCTAAGGGTTGTATAATTTATTTCTAACAATGTGCTCTTTCATCAAGGAATGACTCCTAGAGCGTACAGTGCATGCATCTAAAGTTGATGAATTTTTACATGTATCCACACTTGTATAACCACTACTCAAATCAGTCCCCAGCAGGCTCACTTACACTCCCTATAGATTAACCAGTCTGCACTGGTCCTGTTGTGGCTGGCTGTGCCCCTACTCTAAACACAGCCCCCCTAAGCATGACATCTACCATGACAGCAAATGAAAGAGAGCTCTTGGGAAAGTTCCTCCTTTGAGAAAATGAATCTAAGATCTGTTGAGATACTTCCAGTATTTTCACTCTGGTAAACTCGAAAGCTGTTAGCTCAGCATCTTAGTGTCTCTGTTTCTGTCTTACTAAGATTTTTAGCACAGAATAGCTACACTAGAATTTCCAGTTTTACCCTTGATAAGTACTCTTCTACAAAGGACTACAGGGGAAGGTAGGAGTTGTACTGCCTAAGAAACGTAGCTGCAACAGCCTGTATTTCTGCTTCTGCACTAGCTGGACTGCTTTTAAATTGTGCTACAGCAGAAAGCCAAAATGAGATTATTGATTATCCTCCAGTTTAGTCATTATGCCCAAACTTAAAACCGTGTAAACAGTCTATTCCAGTTTCCTGCTTCTTTCAGCCTTTCAAAGCAGAACTTTGAATTTGTTTCAGGTTTTCATTGTTAGAGCCGCAGTTACCTTAGATATCACATATGCATACTCCATGCTCCTGAGATCATAATGCTGGTGGATTGGGCCCAGACTCAGTGGTCCCTGAGTTCAGGGGTCTTTTCACTCTTTTCCAAGTGGTCATGAACTGCAAAGAATTCTGCACTTTTGGCTGGAGGTCTTCCTCTCTCAGCATGAATACTCTTTTAAAAACTATTTCAACCATCTAAGGTAAAAAGGAAAAAAAAAGAATCCTTTTAGCAAAATTAAAGGCTTTGCTTAACTGTATCTTGTTTTGCTTATTCGTGGTATTAACTGATGAGTAGCAGACATCAACTTCCATGAGTTAGAATATTTGGTTAGAATATTTAGAATATAAAGAAGACCTCTGGAAGAGGCTACAGGGACCCTACCTGCCTCTTTAATTTAATAAAATAGAAACAAGTTGGGTCTTGGCCTTTAAGCAGGAGTATTATCAAGATCATTCACCCCTGACTGAGAAGGCTGACCTTATGTACCAATTTCTTTTATTTACAAAAGCAATCAGTCTTATGCTATTCTTAAAAATTATTATGAACCTTACATTCCTATGTCCAGTAACTAAATGCAACTGGATGATACACCCCATTTATGAAATTTGGGGGAAGTAGTATTGAATTCGATAAGATATTTGAAATGCCTCCTCACAAAACCATCTTAAAGATCCAGTACATAAAAAAGGTAAAAGTTTATCTACTTACTCCCTGGACAAATATGGACAAAACTTATCCAGAAACGGAAGGAACTTTACCAAGAGGGCACTGATCTCAGGGCTGTGTGTTGCATGAATATTGAAACACGGAGCTAGTGGTTCAGTGACAAGTAGCACCAGTGACATTCATCAGGAAGAAAAGCATCTTCATGCATTTGATCATGTAAAAGCATTTGCTAGAATGAGAAGAAAAGGACATAGTTTATATTTTCCCCAAAATACACTTCCTTTTTTCTGTTTTGTTTTGGTTTCTGGTTCCATGTTCACATGAAGTCACATGGTATTGGTCTTTTTCTGTCTGACCCATTTCGCTTAGCATAATACCCTCTGGGTCCAGCAATGTTGTCACAAATGGCAGGATTTTTATTCTTTTTTATGGCTGAAAAATATTCCATTGTATATATGTACCACGCCTTTTTGATCCACTCATCTATTGATGGGCATTTAGGTTGCTTCCATGTCTTGGTTATTATAAATAATGCTGCGGTTAATATAGGGATGCATATGCCATTTTGAATTAGTGTTTTGGGTGTTTTTCCAAAGTGGAACTGGGTGGGGAGTCCTTTTTTGTCTCTTGTTACAGCATTTCTTTTAAGGTTTATTGTGTCTAATAGAAGTGTTGCAACCCCAGATTTGTTTTTATTTTCATTTGCTTGAAATACCTTTTGCCATCCCTTCACTTTCATTCAGTCTGTGTGTGCATTTCAATCTGAAATGGGTCTCTTGTAAGCACTGTATGCATGGGTCTTGTTTTCTTATCCATTCAGCCACACTATGTCTTTTTATTAGAGAATTTATTCCAGTATATTTAATGTAATTATTGATAGGTACGTAGTTTTCCCCATTTTATTCATATTTTTGGCCTTTTTTTTTTTTTTAAAGAAGTCCCTTTAACATTTTTTGTAGTATTGGTTTGGTGGTGATGAACTCCTTTAGCTTTCTCTTCTCTGGGACAAAATACAATTCTATGAATGTCAGCAAAATGATCTTTTCATACATATGCCATTTTAATTGAATAAGTATATTTGGCCCTGTGTTCTAACACCACTTTTTCTTTCATAAAGACCTGTATCAGTCTGCTTGGGCTGCTATAGCAAAATGGCACAGACTGGGCAGCTTAAGCAACAAAGACGTATTTCTCACAGTTCTGGAGTCTGGGTGCAAGATCAAGGCGCTGGCTGGTTTCACTCCTGGCGCGGCCCTCTTCCTGGCTGGAAGGGTGCTGCCTTCTTTCTGCGTCCTCGCACTGAGGACTCTCTTCTTCTCAGACCACTGTTCTATCAGGTTAGCCCCTGACTAGTGATCTCATTCAACACAATTACCTTCAGAAATTCCTATTTCCAGGTACGGTGATATGGGGGATTAGGATTTGAACATATGAATTTCGTAGGAGACATACTCAGTTCATAGCAGAGCATAACTTCTGGACTCATGTAAATGATTACAAAACAAAAGCATTTTAGGTGTCAATTTTACTTCCAGTCTGGGATGGACACAGATTTAGTTTGTAAATTATGTCCAACTGTCTTGGTGAAGAATGGACCCTTCTGCCTTGCCTTAGCATGATGGAAAAATCCAGAAAAGCGCATATTGCCCCCCAATGTATGGGCCCTTCCAATCAAATTTACTTCTTTTCTTTTAAACATTACTCCAGGGGGCCTGTAGATTATTTAAGAGCCAATGATAACATTGACATCAGTGAATGGATCAGCTTCTCCTAGAGAACAGTGGGCAGAGGTCATGGTAGGGGTCAGGAAAGGGAGTGAGTTTAAGGCCTTGTGGGGCGGAGCTGGCAAGAGACCAAGGCCCGTCCTTGGAAGTCTGGGGGCAGATACCTAGCACCAGGACACACAGGAAGACAGACAATGCTGGGATAGGAGCCCAGTCTGGAAGTTGAGGGTATAGAAACAACAAAATATGACTGCTGCTTTATTATGCTAGTACTAGGCGGAATGCTTGCAATAAAAGTCATTAATTTATTTAGTGTTTGCAGTTAGTGAGTGGCCTTTACATGTTGATAAACTTTTAATTTTAGAACAGTTTTACATTTACAAGAGAGTTGTGAAGGTGACATGCAGAGTTTTCATTTATCCCCCACCCAGTTTTTCTTGTATTACTATGGTGCTCTTGTCTCGATGGAGAAACATTGGCACATTATCATTGACAAGCTCCACACTCTACTAAACTTTTACTAATTTCCTCTTGATATTCTTTTTCTGATTGAGGATCCTCTCCAGGATGTCATATTACATTTAGTTGTCACGTCTTCTTAGGCTCCTGTCAGCTGTGACAGTTTCTGGACTTTCCTTGTTTTTGACCTTGACAGATTTAAGGAGTATTGGCCAGGTGTCTTTTAGAATGTTTCTCAGTTTGGGTTTGCTGATATTTTTATCTTCGGTAGACTGGAATGGTTTTTTGGGAGCAAGACCTATAGAGTTGAGGTGCCATTCTCACACCATTGTATTAAGGGTACATACTGTCCACATGGGTTATCGCTGCTGCTGTTGACTTTGATCACCTATTGGAGGTAGTGTTTGTCAGGTTACTCCGCTGTAAGGATACTCCCTCCTTCCTCCACAGTCTACTCTTCGAAAACAAGTCGAAGGGTGGAAGATCTTTGACCTTATTGAGTGAACGTATCCAGCTCTTTTCCACTAACCTGCAACATTTAAATAACTCCCAAATGTAATCCTTACTTTAACTCTAATGGGAAGATTTTGCCTTGAGATGGTGCCATGAGCTCCGTGTACTATGTCTTTTTCTCATTTCTGCTGTCAGCTGTCACTCTTAATTTTGCTTTTTTTCTGTTGTGGGCACATGGCATTTAAAATCAAGATTAAGATTGAAAAAATTAATCAGCTATCCTCATGTCTCCATTTAATTTAAATGTTTGCCTAATAGCCTAAAAATTTAGATAATGAACTGAAAATTATTTTTTAATCACAGTATTTGGCACTGCTAAATGATATGCTTGCTCTGGTACCATGAATTTCTCACTTTGTTGTTAAATTGAAATATAATTTCACTGGCGGTGGGGCCATGTGACTCATATCTGAGCATTCCTCTGTGTGCTTCATCAACAGAGTGCAGTATGTTGCTTTGATTAAGAATCAGAATGCACACTTTAACAAAAAGTGAAAACCCCCAAATCAGTCAAACTGGCTGAGGGAAAAACGAAAGGTAGGATTATGGGGTAAAGTAGAGAGAAAGTCAGGCAGCACACGTGCGATGGTGGTAGAGAATGAGGGAGAGAGAGTAAGAGTGTGCAGGGGATGCTGTTGGAAAGTGCTCTGTTACAGAGAGGGCGGGGAGGACCTGCTGCTTATCATATGCCAAGATGAGTACCATTTGCTGAACCCCATTTTAAAGGGCATTAAGTCATCTTAATGAATATTTAGAGAGTGCTCAAGAGTATATCTGTAACTTTACTAAACTTATTTTACAGTATTCATTCTGATTTTCTCTGAGAAGTAATAATTAGCGTTTTCTTGTTTTTCCATGTATAAAGTTATTTCACATGCATTAATTCAAAAACCCCTTAAGAAAAATCTGTGATGTTGATTTTATAAACAGTCCATTTTACAGGTGGGTACAGTGAGACTAAGGGAGGTTAAACAGTTTATTCTACATCACTTGTTCCGAAATAAAGAACCAGGAACTTCTGTCTGTTTCAGTTCAAGTCCGTTGGTTTCAGTTGACATGGAGTAAGCCGCCTCCACTGCTAGGGACTGCCGAACCAGAGGGAGCCCGCACGCAGGTCTCCAGACTGCAGCTCCTACCCTCAGACCATGGCCATCCATTTAAATCCCACTCCCTCTGCAGTCCTGCCAGTGCTTTGAAGAGATTTCATCATTTGGATGGCTAAGCTAGGTCTGTTTTTCCGGGGGGGCTCACCAAACTCAGACCTGAGGATTATGACTGCAACCCTACTTCATGCCCATGTTCCTAGATGGACCTACATGAAATTCTCTCCAACACCTGCCTCCCTCTCTTTGACCTGTTCTGTTTTTCAATTAATCTCCCTGGCTTAGGCAAACAGACTGAATTAGAGCTGAAGAAAAATGCCTGTGTTCCTTGGAACACTAACAGGGCTTGCTTTTGCTTCGGAAAATTCTCCTCCACAGGCACTTCGTGGTCGATGAGCGTATCAGATTAGCTGCTTGAGAAATCACGGGAACTCTAAAGACATAGGACAAGGCTGGTCCATTTTAGAGGGGGAGAATATCAATATTCAGTGGCACGGGGAGCCAGCTCCTCCTGAGAGATGATGGGCGGAGGAACAGGCCAGCCAGGGTGGACCAGGGCAGCCAGGTTGCCTTGTTTCAGGGCACCGGACAGAGTGTTAGAGGGAGAGGGACTGTCTGGGGAACAGGAGCAGAGGGCAGGCAGTGTCTCCCTACCAGCTGTCCTCTCTCACCCCACCTTACCTCCCTGGCTCCAACGTGTTCAATGGTGGTCTCTTACTTTCTACCTCCCTTCTGATGTTAAATGTCAGAAACAGAACAAAGTGATCAGCTAGAGAGCTTGCCATAGAATGATGAGCCAAGGACAGGTAAAGAAACTAAGGAATAGAAAAAGGAGAAGGGAGAAGATATGGGCACACGGTGTTTTGCCCTTCTTAACGTCTAATGCAGTTTGCTTTTATACATTAAAAGGTGAAACGCACATTAAAAGGTAAAATGCACAAAATGTGAACAGGGCTTTCCCTTTCGGTGGAACTAGCAGAGTAGAGAAAGGCAGTAGAAGCAGTAACAATGAACTTGACCTGGGTCTCTATATTGCACACACACTGTGCTCCCTTGAAATACTGGCATCCAGAACTTACAGGCAGTTTGAATGCTCAGGGCAAAGCTAGGCTGCATTGTAGTCCTCTAGAATACACGTTTTTTTAAATCTGGTTGCTTTATGAGCCATCTACTTGGCTTAAGACGCTGTTGGGCTCAGAAGAGGCATTTTGGAATCTGTCCCAACAGCCCTGGAGTGGAATTACTTTTAATGTTATTTTAACAAGGAAAGTGAGCTTGAGTGGGGTAGATGATGACTTAGGTACCAGGTTGCTCAAAAAAAGTCATGTTATGACCAAGTTCTTGGATGCTTTTGTCTCTTAAAATCTCACCTTAGAAATGACTTGCTTTGCAAAATAGAGTGCAATTTAATAATTTTTACCCATTTCAACTACTTGTTTAGCTATTTTCATTTTAGAAACCATTATGCCAACTCTTCCAGTGAAGTAAAATTTTTAGTCATTTTGGCTTGTAACGAAGATAGAATCTGCTGCTTTTCTTTTTAAAAATGCTCACAAGGCTGCTTTCTCAATTTCCGGCAGTGAGTCAGTCATTTGGAAATCATGGGGTGGCTTTGTTTTGCCTTTTAAAATCTTCATATTAAGGTAATTTGCCAGGATAAAGGAAAAGAAATCTCCCGAAAAATCAAGCAACATTCTGATTGCTGAAGGTCTTGAGTGGGGGTGGGGGGATGGGTGGTCCTTGTGTTGTGAGGTAATGAACTTGAAGTACCTGGAGAACAGAAAGTGCTTTCCATAGTATTGATGTTTTGGAGGTAGTGCTACTTTTCTTGTTTAAGGTCAGAATGTATTGTTCTCATGTGTCTTGGCTCTTGAGTTTCAGTTCACATTTTCAAGGTAATTGGAAAGTCGGTTTTATTGGTTTTTAAAAATGTCCATTTTCATCAAACTATTAAAGTGAACGTGCTGTGTAGTAGATGGTGCCCCATGCTGTTTAGCCTCCAGTGGACATGTTTCCCCCACATTTTCATTTGAAGACTTTCCCCTGCCTTCCTGCTTTTATTTTGCCCATGGGAAGCCACTGGGGTGTTTAGAGTCCCTCCATTTCCAGATGGCCTTCAGGTCCTTGTGGACGCTATGGACTCCTTAGGAAAGGGCCACATTTTGGTTTTACTTTACTCAGTGCCTGAGTTTTGGGGAGTGTTTACTGCTAACAAAGAGGACTTGTGCTGCTAAACTCCTCCTGCTTTTAGATTTAGGACCAGAAAGTGAGCTGGAGGGGGACGGTTTATCTCTACTGGTAAACCTCTAAAACTGGGGTGGCGTTGGGCCCCCAGTGGCCATGCCAGAAAAATGTGTGTGCATCTGATGTGTTGCATATCAGCTATTGGGTAAAGCAGAGTGCTTCACACACAGTCAGGTGTCCTGTCCAGAGCTCCGGGAAGATCTTCGAAGCTTCTCTTCTGTTGGTTTGGCAACTAGATGATTCTTCCGACTTTCAGAATAAACCCGGAGTCCTGCAGTGTTGGCTGTGCGCCCCTCCCCACACCCATGTAGCCCCGCTACCATTTCCTTGCTTCGCCGTTACTTTAGGGAAAGGGTAAAGAACGGTTTTGAAGAGGTACCCGTCCCCTTAAAACTGCACCAGGCACGTAATAAGCACTATATAAAGGGTAGGCATTATTATGATATTAGTGATGTTTCAATATTTTCTGACTGAGTTTTAAAAAATTAAAAATAGATAAATTTTAAACTTTACTAAATTATGTTCAATTCCTCCTCAGCATTAATGAAGAATGTAAGATCTCTCTCTTTTTACTTCAGCGTAACATGAAGAATTACACTGATTTATTTTCTAACATCGAACAGCCCTTGCACACCTGGCATGAGCCCCATTCTGTTGCACACTTGGGCATGCACAGGTATACTTTGAGATTTTTGCACTGGGATTGCAGTGGCGTTTTCCTGCGGCTTCTGTCTGCGTGGGTGTTCTGTCTTTGTCAGGCGTTGGTGTGGATGGTATGCTGGTTTCCTAGAAAGAACCAGAGCTTCACTTACTTTTCCTCGCACGTTATAAATAGCGCTGAAATTAACTGTTCCTTTAACGATTTGCAGGATTGACAAGTCTGGTGTATTTTGGGAAGTGTTGTTCTTTGAAAATGTACGTCAATTTTATTTGTGGTCATTGGTAATGTACAATATCACCCATTCATTTCAGTTTTTACATTTATTATAATATTTTCAGCCAAGAAGTTTTTCTGATTCATATATTCCATGAATAATTTGTGGTTACTTCTATTGTCTTTCCTTCTTGATTTTGGTTAGTTAAGGATTTATCTATTTATTGTCCTTAGATTTTTCGACTTGACAAACTCATTGTTTCTAATTTATTAATTTAAGGAGTGTAGGCTGTGTTCTTTTTTTCTGAGCACATTACAGTTCTATCCTAGAGATTGTGGTAGAGTATTCCATTTTCACTATTTTCTGCATATTCTGTGTTCTTGGTTTTGTTTTTAATTTTGACGTTAAGTTTATTTTAGAGAATTAAAATTTTCAGATGGTAAGGTCCCTTGATTTTCTGTTTTTTGTCATAGGTTTTTATTTTTATCACATTTTGAACAGAAATTACTTAATATTTGTTTTTGTAATTGATTAAGGCTTTATTTATTTATTTTACCTATTTAGTGGTCAATATATTCCATGGAGATTTGTAAAGAAGCCACATTATCCATTTTAAAATATGGAATTCCATTGTTATAACAGAACAGCCTTATGTTTGTATTTTTATTGCTTGTTTAAGTGGTTCTTTGTTAGAAAGAGATATTATACATTTCAGTACTCAATAATTCTTACACTTTTGTATTTCATTTAGGTATTGCTATATAAATGATGTTGCCATATTTATAACTATTAGATGTTCATTGTGGATTGCACTGGCAAGTAGCAAGTTTTCAAGTAGCTTTTTCTTATTGGATGCCAATTGCTGTGAATTCATTGTATCTGAAATTAACGTAAACACCCCTGAGTGTTTGTTGGTGCTTACCTGGCATGCCTTTGCCCAACATTTTTTCAACTTTTCTGAGTCACTTTAAATGTTTTTTACATAAAGCATCCCCCTTTTTCCCTCTGGGAACCAGTCTGTAGGTCTTTTTGTTTTGATATTTAATATAATGCAAATATATTTATATAATAGATGTATTTAGTCTTAATCTGTAATCATATTTTCTTTTTCTTTATTTCTCAACTTTTTATTATATGGTCTTGGCTTAATTGTTTTTTTGTTATTTGGAAAGTTCTTGTCTTTCATGTTGTAACTCTTTTAGTGATAACCTTTATAACCGTAGCTTCATAGTTCTGTTTAGTTAATTATATTTATTTAGGCAGTACATTTATGCCCCAAAACCTATCAAGAAATAAACATAATTCCACTTATTTCTACCACTCATTACTTCCTTTTGCTATCTAATTTAAGTTGATCATACTAGGTATTTTTAGCTATTCTCTATTTACTTCTATATTTTAGTATACTTACATTGCTTTTCCTTTTCCTCTACCAGATTTGAATTTTATGTGTTTACCCTGTCATTGCACTTCATCACTTCTCTGCTTCCCTTTCTGTCTGCAAAGTTTAGTTAGTGAACTATCTCTACATTGTCATAGTCCGTACTGTTTTCATTCTGTTCTACCGCCATAGCTTTCACAGTGGCTTTAATTCTCAGTCTTTGGTTAAATGCACTGAGCAGTCACTATTAGTCATTTTGCTAAGGTGTTTTATTTGTCTCAACTTTCTTTGCCTGAGGTCTTTGGAGGTCTTCTGCCATGTTTTAATATCGAATGTTGCTGGGGAGAAGCCCAGGGTCAGCTGATATCTTTGAGCCCGTCAACATAAATTTATCCCTTTGTCTTAGCGGGTTGCCCAGAGGATTTTTCTTTGTCGTTGAAGTCCATTAACTTCATGTCTATTGTTATGTCCAACTTATTTCTGGTACCTGATAAGCACTTTCAATCTGATGTACTTCCCAAACATGTTCTTGTATTACCTCCGCCTGCCCCTCTCTCTCTCTCTCTCTCTCTCTCTTGTCCCTGTTTGCTGTTTTCCTGTTCTGGGTCACCATTAAGGCACAGAGTGTACAGTACCTCCTTGTCAACTGCTACCACTTTCTCCCTGAGTTTTTTAAAGAGCATGTTTTATTTATCATCTTCCTTAACTTATAGAGAAGGAACTGAAGCACACAGTAAGAGACAGGGCTGGCTAGAATTCAGAGCCAGGCCTGCTTCCCTCTGTCTTTTCAGGAGCGTCCCTTTTTTTCCTACAGAATATCTTTCCCAGATTGACCTCCCTCCCTCTCTTTTAACTTCCCTCATTCCCTCTTTCTCTCTCCCCCTTACTGCTCTAACTCCTCCTCTCTCTCTCTTTGTTTTTTTAAAGATTTTATTTATTTATTTTTAGAGAGAGGGGAAGGGAGGGAGAAAGAGAGGGAGAGAAACATTAATGCGTGGTTCCCTCTTGCACACCCCCTACTGGAAACCTAGTCTGCAACTCAGGCATGTGCCCTGACTGGGAACTGAACCGGGACCCTTTGGTTGACAGGCCAGCACTTAATCCACTGAGCCAAACCGGACAGGGCATGGTTTCTATCTATCTCTTTCCTTCCTTCTTTCTCATTGTCTTCAATATGTTTTCCCACATCTTTGCACTGAGGAACATGTGTCATATAGAACTGTGGTTAGTTGGGGGCAGGAGGTGGTGAGTTGGGGGACAGGGAGGGAGATGACATGTTATCGTATGATTCACTCATATTTTTTTGGTATTTTTTAGTAGACATGGAGACCACCAGACCATTGCCAACTATGTAATAATTACTTTTCATCTATGCCAAGGTTTAAATCTTTTCAGCAATGTTTTCTCTTTGATCTAATTTCTAAAGTGATACTAGTATTCATAATGTTTTCTTTTGAATCCTTCTTCTTAAATTGTGCATCCAAAAACTATAGGTGATATTTATAAAACACTGTATACATGGCCAGCAGGATGGGGAGGAATCAATCTCATGTTTTATTTGTCAATTTAGGTTTTAGTAATGTACTTGATTTTATATACAGCTTTCTGATTCATGTTCAGTTTCTGGTCCACTAACTCCGAGATCCGTTTCAGACACACCTGCCCTCATTCTTTGTGTTACACCGTGTAATTAGTTTATCCTCTGTAAATGCTCCAGCAGAGGTCCCTTTTGAATCTCATCCTGTTTATCTCTGATCGAGTCAGCATTTGACAATGTCATCCAAATTCATGCCGTCTCCGATTTGGGTGAGGGCCCAAAGCTGTTAAGTTTATGTACTGTGCCAAAGTGTAGTCACTGATGGAAAGGCTGTAAAATGTACTGAACCAGGAAATAATCTCTAAATTCACCCAGAGCTATAACAAATAGTTTAGAAAGGGAATTTATTGGTTATAGTTATAAAATGAACGTGTACGTAGAGTAGGAAATTTGAAAATTGTGTGTGTTTGTATGTTACAGATATTTGTATCTGCAGAATACAAAGATTATTTAACATGACCTTGATTTTCCTTAAGTATATACACACAGAGAATTTTATTAAATTGTAGTTATGCTTAATATACCTGAAATTTAATACCAAGTTTATCTTTTTGTATTGTTCTTATTTTATTTTTGAAAATATTTATTACATATGGTTTTTGCAATGGTTACATAATTCTTAATTAAAAGGATATAGCAGAAATATATGTATGTATGTATATGTATATATATACATGTGTATATATATAGTCACCCCATTATTTTTGAAATTCTTGTGTCATCAAATTTTTGCCCACATTTATAACCATTTCATTAAGACAAGGTCTGAGCAGAGTTAATAGGTGAAAGAGCATGAGGATTTTTTGGCACCAGTTTTTTGGTCTGTTTTGAAGTGTTTTATTATGCAGTGCTCTAAGTATAAAACATGAGCGCGAGCATCTTTCAGACTCATGATACAGTCTGAGCTTAGTTATGAGAATGGCTATGCCATTTGACACTCTTACCAGGAGCGGCTTGGAGATGCCTTCTCATGCCAGCCTCAATGTTCATGGAATTTTCCTGCTTATTTGTTTATTTTTATCAACTGAGTTGAGTAGATTGTGATGTTAGCCACTTGTGTTTTTTTTGTGAATTGTCTAAAGAGATTATTTTGCTTGATTGGCTGTTGGAGTATTCAAATTTTGCTTATTTCCATTGAGGATATTTTGAATATTTTGACAGTTTTCATATTTTTGCAAATATGTATGTGTGTGTCTAGACATGTTACAATGTTTTGTTCCTATTTAGGTAAATTAGTTAGTGAGTGCTGGGTAACAAAGCCCTCAAGTGCAGTGGCTTACAACGATGATCCTTTGTTATTGTTTGTTAGTCTTTGGGTAGTCTCTGTGGTCTTCTGGTCTCGGCTGGACCCTCTCATGCTTCCGTGGTCAGCTCTAGGGGAGAGAGATGCTTCTGTGGACCTTCGGAGAGATCTCTCTCACGTTGTGAGCGTTGGCTGAGCTCTGACCTCAACTAGGACACTGGGCTCTCTCTCTCCAGGCCAGCTTGGCTTATTCAAATGGCAGGGATCTAAGAAAGGCTTGGAACTGGTACACATCCATTTCTGACATCTTTACTGGTAAAAGCAAGTCACAGAATCAGACCAGATTCAAGGGACGACAAAACAGACTCTACCTCTCAATGGAAGGAACTGCAAAACACAAAAGACATGGATATAGAAAGACTGAATTATTGTGGCCATTCTTTCGATTTTTCCACAGTCAGTAACTAGTTCTGTTTTTTTAAAACTGGATTCCTTTAGGATATTTCTTCATGTTTTTATTTCAATATTTTTTTCTAGGATGTAGTTAAGAGACATTTTAAAAACTAATTTATTCTTTTTAAATACAGGAAAGTTTTATTAGCATATCTTTGATTATTGCATTTGTTCCTGTTGCCCATGTTAATATCATTGCTTACTCCAATGTGAAGTTTGGTTCTCCTTTTATATTTTATTATATCCTTGCAATTATTTATCATTATCTCTATTGCAGCTGCTTGTATTTCTGTGTGTTCCTGCTGACTTTTCATCTGAGGATTTTCTCTCCTTGCTAACTTTCTACTTCTAGTTCTTACAGGGCATACCTTTTTTCATATTTCAGAGTCTTTGAAGAAGTCTTTTAAAATTTTCTGTGGGTTCTGTTAATAAAACATCAGCTGTCTTCCTTTTGGTCTCCAGGCTAACACTCCATACTGTCTTGTTCCCTTACACTACATATAAATCATCCATATCCAAATAAAACTCTTTATTTGCTTGTCATTTAAACTTTTCCATATCCTAGTACTTTGCTTATAAAAAAATCCTTTCCTTATATAAGTAGATCTCCATAGACAAATTTTCCATAATTGACTGTCATTGGTTCTGGCAATCCAGGCACTGTGAGAGGGTTATGAGGACCACTTTAAGGAGGAAGAAGCCAAAGATGGGTGTGAAGCGGAAGCCCCTGGGCCAGTAAGGAATGGAGCTCTGAAACAGGTACTCAGTTGGACTGGTGAGGCACACACAACCGGTCTGAAGATTGTTAAGATGAGAGCAAAAGGAATGTGTTTAGGCGGCTGCGCATCATACTTTGTCTCTCCTTCTCACCTATTCAATAATTTCTGCTCTCTGGCCATTTAAACACCTGGGGAATAACTCATTTTATACTTGGCCCTGAACACAGCAACAAACCTGCCCTGTAGGCAAGAGGAAGAGCTGCCCCTGCCGTATCCTCTCGCATCAGCTGGGCAGCCTCCCTAGCCTCAGTCCAGGATGCTGGAGCTCTGGCCTGGGGCTCTGGATCACAGATGAAAGGACTCCTCTGGCTGGCTCTGGGCTACATGCAAGGACTGTAGACAGTGGCTTGTCTTGGCTTCCGTTTTCTGCTCTTTCTGGTGAACTTTACCCTACCTCAGAACTTTACCCTACCTATCTGTGACTTAATTATTATCCTTTTTTTAAAATGATGCCACATCACTACTATTTAATATCTCATATCAGAAGTTGGCAGAAGTTAGAACTGAGTAGGTATTTAGAGAAAAAAAGAACATGTATTTCGGTTTCTAAGCAGCAAGTAAATTAATCTCTCTTTTTGAGCTGTCCTTTGTGAAACGGCAATGTTCCCAGAGTATTTGAGCTGGAAAGGGTCTGAGAGGTCACATCGTTCAACTGGTGGAGACTGACCCCGGAGAGTTTGGACTGACTCATTCATGATTCCAGAATGGGTAACGGAGAGAAAGAATTCATACCCACATCCCCTCAATCTGCTGCCTTTTTTATTCTTTATCGTTCCCTAGTTCTTCACACTGCTTTGCCGTCATTACATTTTGATTTAGATTGTGTTTTTCTCCTCCCTTTCTACTATAAGGGTCCACTTTTTTCACCCTTGTGTTAATATTATTACACATCTACATATTCATTATGTTTTAAAATTGAAAATAACAAATAAACTGAATTTTACTATTTTCTGCTTCCATGTCTCCGTAGAAGGTAGTTCTGGTGGGGATGTGTTGCTGCCTACCGAACCAGCTACCTCACTGCATGCCTTTTCTTCTATAATCATTGCTTGCTTGCTTCCTTACAAATGAGTTAGGAGTTATTGGCATTAAGATTAGATTTCCGAGCTTTTGAAAAAGAATGACTTTCAACTCTTGTAGCACATGCCTGAATATTATGTGTAAGTTCAAGTAAGTTTACTACTCCCTTCTGTCTACTTCATGCTATCCTGTGTTAAATGGAATAGTCAAGGTACTGCTGGTTTTGAAATACATATTAAAGGCGTGTGTAAATATTCAACATTGTTTCATTTATTTAAACTGCGGAATCATGGATGGAACTGGAGAGCATTATGTTGACTGAAATAAGCCAGACAGTGAAAGACAAATACCATATGATTTCACCTATAAGTGGAACCTAATCAACAATACAAACAGGCAAGCAAAATTGAACCAGAGTAATGGAAATAAAGCACAAACTGACAGTAACCAGAGGGGCCAGGAGAGGGGAATAATGGGGAAAGAAGGGGACGGGTCTTCAAGGAACATGCATGAAGGACCCAGGGACAAACCTGAAGGAGGGTAGGATTGAGGGTGGGAGGTGGGGGTGGATGGGGTTGGGGAGAGTGGTGGGGGGAAGATGGAGACAACTGCACCTGAACAACAATTAAATAAAAAAATACATACATACACAAATAAAAAGTAAATTTTAAAAAGGGCAAAAAAATAAAAATAAACTGTGTGATCCATTAGATCATATTTGCCTGGTACATTAACATGAGCCTTAAGACATATGGATTAAAATAAATTTTGGCAGGTAGGAAAAGTTTTAGGAAGTGAATTTCACTGAGAATGAACAATGTGCCTACAATATAAACATATCTGGAGATAGGTTGTCAGCTTGTGGTTTGGTCTCTGGTAGTGAAACTAGGCTGATCTGTTGTGACAGTGATTGTCTTCTATCCCCGAAAACTGCAGTGTAAGTTAGAAGTATATCTTAAACATTCCTGACTTCCTTTAATAATGTGTTCTTCATTGTTTTCATCTAAGAAATTGTTACTGTCTGTTGCCCTTTTATTCTACTGCTTTCATATATATCGTCATCAGATTTTTTTAAACCAGAACCAATGATGTTTTATTTTCCAAACGGTGATTTGTCATGATTATTGCACACCACACTGATGATATTCTGTAACAGCCCACAGCTGTACAGAAATCTGCAAAACAATGAAATTGTATTTGTAATGCCCAGATATCGCAGCACAACATTTTGTATCACAGTGTCGTAACTGTGAAGTGCGAATGTACTGAGCAGAGCAGAATTATCAAGTTCAGGAGCTGTGCACACTTAATCTTACTGAAATTCTTATGATCTTCACTGATCAGAAACATGGCTCAATAGTTAATAGATGGTTAATAAAAACATGAACAGACATATAATGTGTATGTGTGTTTGTCACCCAGAATTTATGATACTTCCACCCACATAGTTGTTAGTATGAATTGTTAGCTGAGAAGTGAACCAGATTTCTAAAATTGAATCTGGATGTAATGATTGAATTTAGTAACATGTGATTTTATTTGCATTTATATAATTCAGTTAGGCAAAATCTTAGGACAATAATTATCTCTCATTTTGTTTCTGTAACTGGGGAAATAGTTTCTCATTTCATCGCAGACATTTGACTGTATGCTTTTTTTTCCATTTTGATGTTTCTTTCTTTTGGTCCTCACCTCACTGATAGGCATTCCTCACTGTGATGACAACATATCCCCTGTCTTGTAAAGATAAAAGTCCGTTGGGACAGGTGTCATAAAATGACCTCAAGCAAAAGAATCATGTAACTCATTGAAATGGATATCATTTCAATATGGTTACTGTTTTTCTGTCAAAATACCTGACAACAAATTTGAGAAGGATATTACAAATATCTTTCTCGATTCTGTAGTTTACTTTAATAAAGTTTTTTTCTGGAATTGCTGTAACACTACAGAAACTAAGTATTGCTGGGATGGCTAGTTGTTTGTTTACTCTTCTAAGCCATAATGGGACTATAAAACAACTCCAAAATAAATATTTTAAATATCCTTATTTGGACATCTTTTCAAAAAATATTTTATTTATTTATTTTTAGAGAGAGGGGAAGGGAGGTAGAAAGAGAGAGAAAAACATCAATGTGTGGTTGCCTTTCACATGGCCCCACTGGGGACTTGGCCTGCAACCCAGGCATGTGCCCCGACCGGGAATTGAACTGGCGACCCTTTGGTTCTCAGCCCATGCTCAATCCACTGAGCTACACCAGCCAGGGCTTTGGACATCTTTATATTAAGTAAAATTAAATTTGGCATAGCTACTTCAGTATAAGACACTTAAAAAATAAGGAATTTATTTCCCATTGTGTACTGTGACTTCAAAAATTTATTATAACATGTTACTTTACAAAAAAAAATGGATGGGAACAAACCGTATGCTAGAAAAACCTTTCCTTAGCAATGCTCCGAAAATGTAACCAAAGAAACACTGATAATAGTATGGAGATGATAGAAAACATTCCCAGCTATCTCACAACTTCAGATAATCTATAAATGTCTTTGGGTAGCCCGGCGTTTACTGTTTCAGTTGTAAGATGTCTGCTCCTCCAGAAATGAAGACAAGTGTTGTGCCGAGGTAAGCAGCAGGGTAGCAGTTCATTTCGCTTACTTGTCTCTTGCGCGAACTGTGGTGAACAGTCTCTAAGTTCTGGGTTGCCACATAAAGGACTGACTGATGGCATTAGAATTAGAGACATCGGCAGTACGCTCATTTTCTAATCAACCCTTGCCAATTAAGGGTTAGTGGGCCAAGTAAGTGTTGAAAGGGAGATCTTACGTACAAAATGAAAGGGCCAATTTTGAAAATGGAAAGAATTGGGCCAGAAGGGCAGAACAAGTGAACATCTCAGGTTTAAATATCCATCAGGAATCGATGCTTATGAATTACTTGTATGAACAAATGACCAAGCTTGCTCACATTTTTTAATCCAAAGTTTTGAATATCCGATTAGTTTTCTTATGGACTTTGAAATACACATTTGAAGTGGGGTCATCTCATTTTCCCTCTCTGCCTCTATCTGTCTGTCTGTCTCTCTCTCACACACATACATACACCATGTGGCACATGACTCTAAAACTTAAAATCCATCCCAAGGACGTTATTTATTTCTTTGGTTAGCGCACGTTTTCTCACTCCACCTTCTCAGAGAAAGATGATATCCCCAGACCATGCCAGCTTAGAATTGCTTAGGTGGTTATGCCAAGTACATCAAATTCTATTTCTGCTTCCTATGGTGGGCCCCCAAATGTCTTCAAACCCTTTCCACCCACTTCTGGGTCTCCTCAGGGGTATCTCAGTGAGCTTGAGCTTGAGCTTGCCTCGGCAGTTAATAAGCTGCTGAGCAATTTGCGAGGCTGTGCAGAAGTTCGCAGCCACTGCCTCTTGTGCCCATGTTTGAACGCCCTTGGACAGGTGTGTCCCTGTGAGCGGTTTCACCCCCAGAGGTGTGAGTGCTGCTCAGGCAGCTGCTGGAGCCCTACACACAGCCAAGCTGCACTGTGCCTCAAGTCGCAGTAGAGGCAACACCTCACCTGATAGTGCTGCTGTGTGCCTCGGTGTCTTACAGACATTTCAGTAAAGATAGTTTTAGCTTTATTATTTACGTGTGGCCTCTGTCAGGTCTTGTATGGAACAGATGGATTGCTCAACAGGTTTTGTAGGTGGTATGAGCAGAATGGAGAGAACTAACAGGTGTTAGACACCTTGGTGGGAGGGGGCAGCTGGAGAGTTCCTGAACACTGTGTTCAGAGCTGTAACTGTGGCAAAGGCGATGAACTAAGCTATGGAAGAACGTAACCACTGCCAAGTTAATAGGAGGGGAGGGAGCAGGGGAGCAGATGCCCCCGCTTTCCTTTCCTTTCCCCCTCTGACCTGCAAGCCCTCCTATTGACCTATCCAACCAGAGGCCAGAGGGCAGTGGAGCTAATGTGATGGTTTTATAAAAAACATGACAAGA
The DNA here is from genome assembly GCA_004027735.1 of Carollia perspicillata. Taxonomy (NCBI): domain Eukaryota; kingdom Metazoa; phylum Chordata; class Mammalia; order Chiroptera; family Phyllostomidae; genus Carollia; species Carollia perspicillata. The sequence goes on from PVKM010017092.1 coordinate 26,035, forward strand.
AAGACAGAAATAGATCTTCAGGGCCAAAGGCCAAAGGAACAGTATTTGACACGCAGCCTTTCACCCTCCCCCCTCTGCCATGCCACACTAGACAGGAGTCCTCGGAGCTGGGTCAGTGCAGAAATCTGCAAAGTATGTGCATTGCCACACTCGGAGCAGTTCCCCTTCTCTGTGGAACAATGACAAATTGCAATTGTGGCGCT
>PVKM010017093.1:0-26235 GCA_004027735.1 Carollia perspicillata
AATAACGTATCACCTTAAGTCCATCTATTAAGTGCCCTCATCAATCTCTCTGTATTACAGGGCCTTTATGACTTCTCACTCATTGCCAGTGTTGCTGGGTGTGGTTGCATCTTCCAATGTACATTGTGAAATCCTTTGGGTAGTCAGAAACTAAAATTCAATTCTAAGTGAAGATCATGTGATCTGGGCTTACTAAAGCTCTGAAACACTACGTTGGGCTGAATTTCTCCTTTGCTGTCCCGAGTTATGTTTGGTCTTTTAAAGTACACTATTCCTCATTATACCAAACCAGAAAATGAAGAAATCCTGTATTTTGCCCTTGTGCTCCATTGTGAACCGAAGCCATGTTTCCATTTGTACCTGAGATGAAGCTGCTGACAACATAAGATATAAATGCTAAACCTGCTCATGTAGAAGCTTCCCTGAAAGTGCTTCTAGAAAGTTAAGAGAAGGCATCAGTCTGACAAAACAAACCTATGATGAGTGGTCAGTTGCTTTGTAAATTGCTACATCTAAACTGAGAAGATAAATTAGTAGTTTAAAAATGAGCTCTGTTGGGGGTGTAAAGTACAACATAGGAAATATAGTCAGTAATATTATATTAACTATGTATGATGCCAGTTGAGCACTGGAAATATTGGGGGGAACAGTTTTTAAAGTGCATATGATTGTCTAACCACTGTGTTGTAAATCTGAAAATAAAACAAAATATTATTGAATATAAACTGTAATTGAAAAATGAAATTTTAAAAAATGAACTATGATTTATTGAGCTTAATAGTTTATTACTTGAGATTCTAAACTCTTCCTGGAGTCTCGTCTGTGTAAGGAAAAGGCCTTTTCTTATCTCCTGAGCTCCAGAAGCTTCAGGCAGGGGCCAGACATATTTGGGACACATTCCAGGCTTTGGCTTCCTCTGGGGTGCATCCTGCAACCCTCAGTACAGCTGTTCCTGCCCCCTAAAAGAGCTACATAGCTCATCTGAAGAACTGTGGATAAGGTCGGCCTGCTCCAGTGACTCACGTTTTTCCTTCTCTTTATCTCACTTGTCCTACTGGCTAGCCAGGAAATGGCCACCAAACTCCAGAAGAAGATTTTCTATTGCTTGTATGTTGAATATGTGTCCAGCAATTATTTAGGTATTTTCCACATATTACTTCATTTTACCCTATGAGGAAATCCTATTATCCCTCTTTAGAGATAAGGAAATGAAGACACAGAGAAGTTAAGTAACTTGCTTAAGTTCACACAGCTAGTGAATGTTAGAGCTGAGGTTCTCAACCAGGCAGTCTAGTTTCACAGTTCAAGTTCTGACCCCCAATTTATCCTCGCCACTCCTGGCTGAGAAACAGTATCTAGTAGAGAGATGTTGTGAGTATTGAATTATTATTATTTTTCCAGAGTAAGGTGGCTGTTTTCTGTCCAGTGGGCTGGAATTAAGACTACATTTTGCAAACTAAGTTCCAGACATAGTCTGGAACATGCATTTCCATTTATTTTAAAAACCTAAGTGAACCCAAAGTGAAGTTCTGCATAAGCAAACTTCCATAATAATGAATTTTGTTGGAAAGAAGCTCTATTAACATGTTCACATTTAATGGAACACAGGGTCACCTTGACTTTATGCCAAAGCTGAATCCTAAGTAGCATCTTTGCCTTCACAGAAAAGCTTTTACAGACCTAATTAATAACTTGTGGCGTAAGGTCATGCACTTGAATATGTGCATACCCTGTTCTGAGAGTTTTTTGTCCTATTTTAATGTTGATGTTAGCAAACACAGCCTCAGTGGCTGTTCATCTATGAAAGCATGTTAGCCCTTCATGCTCCATTGCAGTTCAATAGGCTCCACATGAAAGAAACATCTAGAGGAACCAATCCACTATAACAGGCAGTGTTACCATAAACAACATCAGAAATATGAGATATGTCAGAAGACTGCAGTGGGTTTCTGTTATCTCCTTTTATGGAAATACATGCCACCCAAATAAATGGTGGCTCACCTCTGGTTTCTATGCTCTGTAAATTCAAGGGATTAAGTGAATGCAATATGCCCATATCCTGAAAAGCAAACTAGAGTATGGCTCAATTCTTAAAAAACCCATAATCCCCAAGAACAAACCAAAGGCTTAAGCTAGTGAAACTCAGAAACTAAGAAATAAATCAAATAAATAATTTAAATGATCTTTTCTCGGGTTTGGCATTTCTAAAAGAGAGAAGAGGGTACTGGGGCAGAAAGTGTGGCTTTTTTTTAAAATTAATTAAGAACACTTAGGCAACACTCAGCAGAATAAATCATTAGTAGCTTGAGTTTTTTATCCACTCAGACTTCTACATTGTCAATTATTACCTAAAATAATTTATATAATTTGTATTTTTAGTATGTAGGATGATAAAATTACTTTTCAGCACAACCCACACAAATCCTGGGTTTATTTGTTTCTTATGAGATAGGGGGCTCAGGAGAGAAATTATGGTGGGCAAAAAGAGTTGCTTTTTAAAATGAGAAGAGAGATGTAGAGAATGAAGATAACGATGAAAGAAATGAAGCTCATAGACTTTGAGAGGAATAAGCCATGCACATACAGAGCTCTAATAAAAGGCACTATGTGATCAGGGCACAGTGAAAGCACACGGAGTTCACACAGTCAGAGCCCTCATAGGTGGCTTTGGGGAGAAGGGTAGATGGTCTTGGCCTTAAAAGATATATTGGATTTTGACAGATGAAGGTGGTAAATTGAGTATCTACCAAGACGGGGTTGCACAGGGAAAGGCCAGTAGCAGATGGAAGTTGGGTATGCATAACAAGAACGATAGGGAGGGGAGAGCTAGAAGGATAGGTTGAAATCACATAGTGAGTGGTTTGAACACAAAACTAGATTAAAGAGGGAGTAAATATCAAAGATGAAAAGCAATTAGAAGCTTATTGCAAGACTCCAAGTCAGGCATGAAAGCAAGAACTGGGGTGGGAGCTGTGACATGAGGATGACACAGTGGGAAAAATCATCATGGAGATAGTCTCGAAGGTCAAATTGAAGATATGGAGAACCACACGGAAAAGCCAAGATAATCAAGAAATATTATCCCTGTACCAGTTCCTGCAATATTCTCCTCCAAACAGGAATCCAAACTGCAAGAGAGTAAATGAGAGATTAGTATGGAAAGCCCCAGCTGACTGAGTCAAGTAGTAAAATGAACATACAGTCACTTCAGGGGCTTGATTATTGGAAGAAAAATATAGTGCTGAAGCAAGATACCATGCATGCAGCAGCAGGCAGCCCAGCTGGCAATGTACTTCCAAATCTGAGACAGTACCGGCACCCCTTCCCCCCCCCCAGAAAAAAAAAAACCCTGCTGGACACACAGAGGCCCCTGGATGTCATGTACCTTTAGGCCAGTTGCTCCAAAAAGACCCTATCTGGGCATGAGCACTCTACTATTAGCCAAGTAGTCTCAGTAACTATCCTTTGTGTCTGTGATTTTATTGCTTGCTATTCTTAGAATTATAAAACTGAAGACTAGGAAGGACCTCAATTTTCATTCAGTTTGAACTAAGTTAGTATTCTCCTCATAATAGTGCTACAAAGTGGTCATGTAGCCTGTCCTTGGAAATCTCCTGTAATGGGGAGCTCAATGCATCTTTTGCTTTCCCTGAATATTGTCTATCTTTTAACTACTTTTCTTAATAATTACTGTGTCAGTAAGTACTCTAGATGCTTTACCATGTTGATCTCACTTAATTCCCCGCTTAATCCTCAAATTTTACAGATGAGAAAACTAAAAATCAGATCAAGAAAGTGACTTGGCCAAGGTCATACAGATGGTGAGTAGCAGAGTTGGGATTTGGAATGTTTGGTGAGCTCTACCAACTGTCTCAGAAATCATGGAGAAAGGTACTGTTCTAAGCAATTTGGGGAACTAAGGGTTGCTGAGAGAGCTGCTGACAGCTTAAATGCCTTATTATGAACTATTACTGTTACCATAAACATAAAGAGATCATAAAAGAATACCCTCCTGGTCTGGTAGAACTTAACCCAAGGGAAAAGCAGAGAGAACATGGCTAAGGACACAAGCATGCAATAATTGGGAGCCGAATGTGGGGGTGAGGAGAGTGGAACTGAAAAGGAATTGCAGACTGGTTCAAGACTAGTACAGGCCCTCTGACACTCAGGAGGGCTCTGAGAGACACATAAGAAAGGAGCCCTTCTCAGCAGAGGCACCTCATAGGGTCACACAGACTGCACCCTGCACAACTCCAGTAGCTATCCATTCACCATTTTCACAGGATCCCTGCTTAATAAACCCCCTGGGAACAGAAGCAGGGGTGCCCAAGGCCAGCCAGCTGCAGCCTTACTGAGGAGCAGATTAGTTATTGGCAGCTAGGAGTCCAGTGCAGAAGTAGAGGTCCATCCATTTGTGCACTAAAATCTCCTCCCTGGAAAAATCTCTGCTCCCTGTGTTTATTCCCCTCTGTTTACTGAGCTTCTGAAAAAGATTCTTTTCGTAAATGTCAGCCTGACTTTCCTGAATTCAGGTTAACAATTAGATAAATAGAACGGGTCAGTCCACAATTAAACGAAGAAAGCTGAGGACACCTGGTGGCTAGCAGTGGTAATGACAGCAGTCTTTCCAGATGGTGTTTATGAGAAACCTGATGGGGCAGAGGGAACAAGTGAGGTTAAGCTCCAGAGCTAGGAAATTGGAATAGAAAGGGATTCCTCTCTGTCCCAATTGTTCCGTTAACAAGTAGGAATTATTATCACCCCATATTTCATATGAGACAACTAAGGTTCAGAGGCAGTAACACAGGTCTAGGTAGCTGGTAATGATGTTCAATCTAGATCTTCAGATTTGTCATCAAATGCCCTTTTAGCACACTATGCTACAACAAGTACCTAGGAGAAAACCTTTAGAGTTAGTGAGGCATTCTTCCTATTCCTGTCCTTCCAAACTAAGGGAGGGAGATACTATTTGAAGAAACTATATATTAAAGGTCAGGCTTCTGCAGATTTGGGGGGAAATCTGTGGCCTACACAAAACTGTAACTGCCCAGAAAAAGTGCAGAGAAACCCTGCAAACTCAGAATCAAAACTTCAGCAACTCATTTCTCAATAACATTTGGTCAACATTAGTGTTGACATATTGCATGCCACAAATGAAGCTGGACAAGTTTTTGATTGGCTTGGGATTAGGCAATAGAGAAAACTTTCCTAACAGTAACTTCTCTTGGAGAGACAATTTTTAGAGAGGGGGCTCCAGAGGGTTTAATAAGAATGTTTGTCCCTCAAATACAAGAAATGCAGGAGTCTGATCAAAGACACTTGAAATTCCTCTTAGAAGACATTATAGACAGATGTTTTCAGTTTAGGAAAGTTGGTCTTGAGTTAGTCGGTCTTTGTTTGAACAGCTCTAGTAACAAGTGAGAAGTTCATGCTCTCAAAATACAGTTGGATGAATGTTTATCTCTGTGTGTTACAAAATAAACCACTTCCAGAATTTAACTGCAGTCCAGCAGTAGATATCCCAGTGAGTGAGTATAGATGTTCAAGCCTGAAGGGTGTAGTAGTAAGACAGCCTGCAAACAGTTATTTATTTTATATACTTTTCCTTAGAAACAGAGTAAATTTTGTGAGGGGAAAGTAAACAAAAGGAAGGCTTTCTACAAAAATTCACTTTCATTCTGCTTACCCTTAAAAAACCTTATATAAGGACATTTCTCCAGCCTTAGAACTCAGCTACAACTAGCATTCCAGACCCGTGAAGAAGACTTGCCTCTTTCATGGCCCATGAGATATGGGAAATATACTTACAGGAAGATGGTCTTCCAAGCATGACAACTGGGAAAGGTTTCTACATGTCAGGTTGCTCTAAATACTCTAACTTTTAACAAATGCATTTTATTAATTGAGAATGAAACAGATATGATAGAAGATAAACCTGGCTCTCTGTTACGGACCTCAGATAACTCCCTGCTGGCCCCCAGACCCCAGACAACCACCTGCTGACTAGTTGACTCCCTGTCTCGGACCCAGATAATCTCCTGCTATCTCCTTGTCCTGGGCCCTGGATAATTTCCGCCCTCTGCTTCTGTGTCCTTGGCTCCCACACTCCTGCTCCCTGCTTGTACCACGTGACCCCACCTCTTCCTGCCTTGCTACAAGAGTATTTAATCACCTACCTAACCCCTCCTCAGTGCCCAGAATTTAGAGGCTGTCTCCTCTGGGTCCATGCACGTGAATAAAGGCTTACTCTGTCACCCCAAATCGTGTAAGACTTTGTTTTTCCGCAACACAGATAGCATCTTTATTAAATTGCATTTCATGGAAAAAATTAATAAAAAACTTTTTTTATTTTAATTGTTGTTCAAGTATAGTTTTCTGTCTTTTACTCCCATCCCAGTCCACGCCCCCAGTGCTCCCCACCTCCCTCCCATTTCCACCCCCTTAGTTTTTGTCCATGTGTCCTTTATACTTGTTCCTGTGACCCCTTTCCCTTTTCCCCTGAAATTCCCTCCCCTCTCCCCTCTGGTCACTGTCAGTCTGTTTTCTATTTCAATGCCTTTGGTAATCTGTTGCTTGCTTGTTTGTTTTGTTGTGAATAAAAAACATTTTAAAGGCCAGGGTCTACCTCCTATCCCCTTGTTTCAATCTCTTCTGCATGTACCTTCATTTGGGATTATGCATAATCTCTAACCTGGACCATTATCATAGTTTTCTTTATCTCTGATCTTCCACACTTTCACCATGATGTCTCTAGGACTGGAATTATTTTTAATTATCTGATGTAAGATTCATTGGGCTTCTGAAACTTGTGGATTCAGATTTTCAGCCATCATCATCTTCTTCATTTCTCTCACCTCTCCTTCTGGAACTTTAATTAAATGTATGTTAGATCTTCTCACTCTATTCCTTGTGTCTCTTTTCCACCTTTTTTCATATAATTTGTTTTTCCAGGCAAAATTGTGAACAATATCTTGTGACCTATCTTTCAATTCACTCTCTCTTCAGTTGTATTTTGCCTTTTGTTAAACCCATCCATCTATTAAATTATCAAATTTCCTTATTTTTGTAAAAATATTTTTATTTATTTTTAAAGAAGTAGGGAAGGGAGGGAGAGAGAAGGGGAGAGAAACATCTATGTGTAAGACAAAGACATTGATCAGTTGCCTTTTGCATGTGCCCCAACCACGACTGGCCTGCAACCCAGGCATATGCCCTCACTGGAAATCAAACCAGTGACCTTTTGCTTTGCAGGACAACACTCAGCTGAGCCACACCAGTCAGGGCTCAATTTTCATTGTTACATTTTTTAGTTCTAGTTCTCTACTTGGTTCCTTTTCAAATTGATTATATCACATTTTCTGTTCCCTGAAGATATTTTCGAGTTTTTTTTTTTGAAATATGGTGAATCATAGTTATACTCTATATCTCAACTTCAATATCTGAAATCTTTGTCAATTTGTTTCCCCCATCCATTTTTCCTGCTGGCTGTAACTCACAATATATTTTTCTTGAATGTCTACTTATTTTTTACTATGTGCTGACATATTATTGAAAAATTATTTATAAGAATGATTTCAGCCCTGGCTGGTGTGGCTCAGTGGGTTGAGCACAGGCCAGCAAACCAAACAACCATGGTTTGATTCCCAGTCGGGCACATGCCTGGGTTGCAGGCCAGTTCCCAGCAGGGGACCCACTAGAGGCAACCACACATTGATATTTCTCTCCCTCTCTCCTTCCCTTCCCCTCTAAAGATAAATAAATAAAATCTTTTTAAAAATTTTAAAAAAAGAATGATTTCAGGCCTAGTAAAACAGTATCTTCCTGTAGAGAGTACGTCCATTTGCTTTTGACAAATACCTGGTGACACTGCCTATCAAAAGCCACTTTAATTTCAGGTCATTTTAAGTTTAGAGCTTCAGGTTCCTGGGACACACAGATAATGGATACCTAGGCTACAATTCCATACAAGGGCTGGTTACTTTGGGTGAAGGGTAACTATTCAAGGTCTCTGTTTAAAGTGGCAGAAAAGCTTCTCAAATCTTCTACCTGTTTGGGCCTTAGGCTTCAACATTGTCTCCTTTGTTTGTGAGGCCACCAAAAACAGAGCTCAGTTTCACAACTCTCTTCTGATTAATCAAATGCCCTCAGGGAAAAGGTGGCTTCTAGTGCTGTACTTTCCTTTCTGGATTCTTGTCTTCTAGATTTTAGCTCCATTATTTTGGGGTTTTTTTTTTTCAGCTTTATGGAGATTTTATTGACATATATGTAGGTTTAAGGTATACAACATGATGATTTCATATATATATATTATCATTTGTGTGCATATGGTGATAACTTTTAAGATGTACTCTCTTAACAACTTCTAAGTATATAATGCATTATTGTTAATTATAGTCATCATGCTGTACATTAGATCCCTAAGACTTATTCATCTTATAGGTGAAAGTTTGTGCCCTTTGGCCAAGAGCTCACCATTTCCCCCACCCTCCAGCCCTGCAAACCATCATTCTATCCTCTATTTCTTTGACTTCAGTTTTTTTAGAGTCCACATGTAAGTAAAAACATACAATAAATGTCTTTCTCTGTCTGACTTATTGCACTTAACAGAATTTCCTCAAGATCCATCCATGTTGTTGCAAATAACAGGGTTTTCCTCTTTTTATGGCTGAATAATATTCTAATATATATGTATATACATCATACAGGGTGGGGTAAAGGTAGGTTTACAGTTGTGAGTATGCAAAACAGTTTATTCTTGAATTGTTATTTATGAATTATTGTATTATTTTCCATATGAACAGCTGTAAGCCTACTTATGTCTCACCCTTCATATAATGTCATCTATATCCATTCATCCATAAATGAAAACACTTAGGTTGTTTCTGTATCTTAACTTTGTAAATAATGCTCCAATTAATGTGGAAGTACAGATATCTCTTGAGATCTTGATTTAATTTCCTTCATATATATACCCAAAAGTGGAGTTCCTGGATCATATAATAGTCCTATTTTTAATATTTTGAGGAACTTCCATACTGTTCTCAATAGTGGCTATATCATTGTACACTCCTAGCAAGTGCACAATGGTTCCCATTTCTCCACAGCCTCACCAACATTTATTGTCTCTTGTACTTTTGATAATAGCCATTCCAATAAGTATGAGGTGATAAATCCCTGTGGTTTTGATTTGCATTCCCCTAATGATTAGTGATATGGCCCATCTTTTCATAAATTTGTTGGCCATTTGTATGCCTTCTTTGGAAAAAATATTTATTCAGTTCCTCTGCACATTTTTTAATCAAATAATTGGTGATTTGCTATTGAATTGTATGAGTTCCTTACATATTTTGCATATTAATACCTTATCAGACATGTGGTTTGCAAATATTTTCTCCCATTCTGTAGCTTGTCTTTTCGTCTTGCTGATTGTTCCTTTTGCTATGCAGAAGTTTCTAGTTTGATGTAGTCTTATTTTTTATTTTTGTTTTTGTTGCTTATAATTTTAGTGCCATATCAAAAACAATAGTTGCCAAGACCAATGCCAAGGACCTTTTTCCCCTATGTTCTCTTCTAGTAGTTTTACAGTTTCAAGTCTTACATTTGTCTTTAATCCTTTTTGAGTGAATTTTTGCACTTGATATAAGATGGGGTCCGATTTCATCTTCTGCATGTGGTTATGCAGTTTTCCCAACACCATTTATTAAAGATACTGTCCTTTCTCCACTGAGTCTTCTTGGCTCCCTTGTCAAATATTAGTTGACTTTATATGCTTGGCTTTTTCCAGGGCTCTCAATTCTGTTCTCTGTGTCTGTGTGTCTATTTTTATGCCAGTACCATACTGTTTTGCTTATTATAGCTTTATAATATAGTTTGAAACCAGGAATTGTGATGCCTACAGCTTTATTCTTCTTTTTCAGGATTGCTTTGGCTATTTGGGGGCCTTTTGTGGTTCTATATGAATTTTAAGATTACTTGTTCTACTTCTACAAAAAGAATGCCTTTGGGATTTTGATGGGCATTTTGTTGAATCTATAGATTATCCTAATTATTTTTAGCTTTTTATGAAGACAATTTCTTCCTATATTTCATCTGGTTTATCTCTCTGAACTCATTGGGGCAGTTAGTACAAATTACCTAGGCTGCCATTACCAGAAGCAGAGTTATATGATATGCTTCTAACTACTCTCATTGTCCTCAGTCTCCCTTCCAGTTCTTCTTTCCAAAGTAACTAGGGGTTTTTCCAAGATACCACATTGATTAAGTCATTCCCTGAACAAACATTTCAAAAGTTTATCGTTTACTCTAAAATAAAATCCAAATTTCTTACTGTAGACAATTAAGTACAAAACTCTCTTTCTTGCTTTATTTATTTATTGTATACTGTGTGTGTGTGTGGTGCTCACTAACCCATATTCTGTCTGATAGCCTACCTCTTACCTTTTTTACTCCTTGTTTAACATCAAACTTACCCTACACTGCATCCAAACTGGTATATTCACTGTCATGTGGTAGACCTGGATCCAGAAGACAGATGGGCTAAGTTCCAGGTCAGTGATCTTCCCCCCATACAATAATCCCATATCCAGGTTTAAGTCCATTCAATTTGGGTATTTTCGGGTATTCTAATAAATTAACTAGACAAAAGTGCAACAAGTACATTTTTGTTTTGTTATTGGGCTGTATTTCTTGTCAGGGGCCTCTGGGATGTAAGGTCTGGAAGTGAAATTATCATCATCAACTTTTCGGCAACCTCTGTAGTCTCGAGGGTACCTAAAAATAAAACTTTAAGCTTCAGGCTTGTTTTCCCTAACAAATGAGTGACCCATTGCCTGTGGAATTTGACCCCAAAGTGCGGGAACATCCTGCATCTAAATAAATCTACTCCCACCTGCTGGCAGTTGCCTGAACTTCCAGTCAAAGCTGAATCACACTTTGAAAAAACAATTCAGTGTCTGAGATTTTGCTGCTTATATTTTCTTCTAGGATTTCAGACATTGCTGGTAGCAAATTTTTATCAGATATATCTCCCCAGCCAACGGAAACAAAAAATAAATAAATAAACAAATAGGACTACATCAAGCTAAAAAATTTTTGCATAGCAAGGGAAATCATCAACAAAATAAAAAGACAACCCACAGAATGGGAGAACATATTCACCAATATATCTGATAAGGGGTTAATATGCAAAATTTATAAAGTACTAACAAAACTCAATACAAAAAAAAAAATTAAAAAGTGGGCAAAGGGCCTGAATAGACACTTCTCCAAAGAAGACATACAGATGGCCAATAGACATATAAAAAGATGCTCAAAATCACTAATCATTAGAGAAATGCAAATTAAAACCACAATCAGATACCATCTCACACCTGTCAGGATGGCTATCATCAATAAATCAACAAACAGCAAGTGCTGGCAAGGATGTGGAGAAAGGGGAACCCCTTTTGCACTGTTGGTGGGAATGCAGATTGGTGCAGCCATTGTGGAAAGCAGTATAGAGATACTCAAAAACTAAAAGTGGGTCTGCCTTTTGACCCAGTGATCCCACTTCTGGGAAAATATCCAAAGTAACCAAAAAAAAAAAAAACTAATTCAAAAGAACATAAGAACAGCTATGTTCATAGCAGCATTATTCACAATCACCAAGCTCTGGAAGCAGCCCAAGTGTCCATCAATAGATGAGTGGATAAAACAACTATGGGACATTTATACAGTGGAATACTACTAGGCTGTAAAAACAGAAGAAAATTTTACTCTTTGTGACAGTATGGATGAACCTGGAGAACATTATGCTAAATGAAATAAGCCAATCAGAGAAAGATAAATACCATATGATTTCACTCATATGTGGAATCTAATGAATAAACTGAATTAACGAGGAAAATGGGGACAGACTCATAGATGCAGAGAAGATGACAGCTAGTATGGGGGAGATCAGGGGGTGGAGGGATTAAGGAAAAAGGAAAAAGGACTCATGGTCATGGACAACAGTGTAGTGATTGCTGGGGGGGGGGTGGATAAAAGAGAAATAAATTGTAATGGAAAAAATACAATTTAAAAATAATTTAATGTTAATGGGGGTAACATTTGAAATCTTGCTCCCCAGTATATGTCATTACTTTGGCTCAAATTAACTCATAAATTTTTATGAAAAAAATAATATCTGGAAATAAACAAATCTGGAAATGGGGATTATAGTTTGGACTTCTAGAGTTATATGACCTTTCTGTATTAGGTTAATCCCTTTTCCCCTTTTCCTTCTTTAGGCCTCAGTTTCCTCATATTATAATCCAGATGTTTGGGGGAAATGACTTGGAATAGCCCTTCCACTTTTATAAAGTAAGGATTGTCTCTACAAAGATGCCTCGGTGACCAGGGGCAATGGGGACAGAACTAATAGCAGTAGGAGTGTGTTTGACTGATCAACTCCTGTATATGATAGTGACATATAGGTCCCACCATCCTTTTTTATTTCTGTACCCATGTGGAAAAGAGAGTATTTGCTGCAATGGAAGGGGGAGGAGAGGGAAAAGAAGATGTGAGGGTGCTCTGCTCGTTAAAAGAAGGCAGAGAACTATGAGACTTTAAGTTTGATTCTAAAATGGTTTAGAAAGCAGGGATAAAGAGTTAAACTAAAAAGTTAAACCCTTCACTGTGGGGAACTTCAGCCAACCAGGCAACTGCATCTCTGCTGGGCACAAGCAACCCCAACTCACTTCGCCAAATACTGAGGGAAAGGGGAAGAGGGCTGTATTTCTGTGTAAATGTTCTTATCAACCAAGAGTTAACTAGAAACTTATTTGCATTGCAATCCTTCTCATTGCCTTAGGAGGTTCAGCACTAGTGAACATGACTGAGGTCTATTTCTTAATTGCCCTTCTGGTCCATGTGGGCTCTGAGGGACCTCTTTCTGAGTTTGATTTGTCATGGGTCTGAGATGGAAAAGACAGAGGGGACTGGGCAGAGAATTTTCCTTATCCTCAGAGATCCTTCTGTTTCATAGGACAGTATTCGAGGTTGTGGAAAGAATAAGAGCTTTTCCACAAAATGGAGCCAGAATTTAGGAGCTTTTCATGGCCTGCTCTCCAGGGTCTAACTCCCTTGAACATTCAAAATACTACTGGCCTTTGTCTTCTTTCTCCTTCCATGGTATCAGCCATGAACTCTCACTTCAACTCTGAATGCCCTAGCTATGGGACAGAGTCACAAATCAGGGCAATCCCAGCTGGTAAAACCTTCCAATTCCCTGAGCTTTGTCCCTGGGACTCAAACTTGGGGTCAAGAGTACTCTGGGAAATTAAAATCTTCAAGAAACTCTCAGGCTCCTGGAGCTCAATTTCCATCCTTACAGAGGGGCACTCCCGTTATGGCCAGAGCTGTGTTATAAAATCCATTGGTGATCACCCGTAGGCTCCACAGTGGCAAGGCACGCTGGGAATGAACATCAGTCAGATACCTCCTGATTCCCAAATGTGCCCAGCTCTTTCAGAACATATATTCAGACACAGCAGTCAAATCACCTCATTCTCTTTGCAACACACACACACACACACACACACACTTGAACACACGCTTTTCTAAAACAAACGCACATTTTACATTTTTGCAGAGAGGAAAAGCAGGACCAGGACCACGCCTCTAGCCGCAGATCAGTACCCAGCTCTCTCCCTCCCCCGGACCGGTCCCGCGCCTATCTGTCAAAGGCTGGCCTGGGAAAGACTGCAGAGGCCTGAAGGGGAGGGGGAAGGGGTGGGGGAAGGGGGTGATGCCCGGTGGCGCGCAAGCTGCGGGCGGAAGCAGGAGTGCGCGCCTTTTAGTGCGGCTCCAGGAGCTTGCCGGATTGGTTCGGCCGTGCCGTCTGAGTGGGTGGAGCCAGTTGAGCTTCCAGCTGGGTGCCCAGTCGCAGCCAGAAGCGGGCGGAGGAGGGCTCCATCTCTGCTGCCAGCCGCGTCCAAGGGGCGCTGCTTGCCGCAGAGCTGCGGGGGCTGCTCCTCCCTCCATCCCTGCTCCCGGTACACTCGTTACTTTTTCCATAGAGGCGACTCCTAGCGACCACCGAGCTTCCTCTCTTACTGCACCGTCCCCCCACCCTCCTGTCCCTGGTAGCAATAGGCTCTCGTGCGCTCTCGGGCTGCCAGAGCTCTGCGACCATGGGAATCAGAGGGATGCTTCGAGCCGCCGTGCTCCTGCTACTCATCAGGACCTGGCTCTCAGAGGGCCACGACACTACTCCTCTCCCAGAATTCCACTTTGAGCTCTCCTCTACTGTGCCTGAAGTCGTCCAGAACGTCTTTAATTGGTAAGCCAATGCCACCAGGGCGGGCAGGGCGGCAACAAAGTCGGGCGCAAGCCTCTTGGGCAAAGCGGGCCGGGGGAGACTTGGACCCAGGATCACAGAGCTCTGGCGCTTGGGCCCTGCTTGCCAGTCCCTGGAGGGGAGTTAGGTGGGAGTTGGGGTGACCAATTGAAATAGAGGCCTCTGCTAGAGCCCACCTGTTTCTGTAGCGCCTGACAGAGCCCTTCGTGTGCCCAAACTGAAGCCCCGGGGATGGGGAGACGATGCCCTCACTCCAGGGTCTGCCAGCCATCCCCAGGGACTAAGACCATGGACAGCTTTTTCCCAGTCACGTCTTTTGGCATCTGTGGGATTGGGATGGACGTAGTACAGGCTGATGGGCAATTCTCAAAACATAGACAGTAGAGACACCTGTTTGAGTGCGCATTTTAGTCTGTTCCCTGAGGCGCGTGCCTGTGTGTTCTTGCGTGTGCATGTTGAGCGATGAGGAGCTTTTCTGATGCCGCAGACATAAATGATTGACTCGACCTCACAGGAGCTCAGACAATGCAATTGGTGGCTGTATAACTGTATAACCGGGTAGTCTAAGATGGATGCACTTTTGTACATACTCCTGTGAAAACATTTGAAGATTCAGAGTTTTTTTTTCTGTGTTTGATTTCAAGTTTGTTTGGGTATGCAAATATGTGAAGAGGTATTAAACAGTCAGCCTTTACATGTAGATCACACAGAAATGTGTATTTGCAGTGGCCAAGAAACCTGAGTGGGGCATATAGGTAATGTGTGGTCCTAAACAGGTGGGAACACATTTCTTTAATTCGGGAATAATTTATATGTCCACTTTAGAATGATACAAAATGAAATTTTGTCATTAAAGGTGATTGGAAATAATTGTTAATGGCAAAACAGAAATGAACATGTATTCAGAAAAAAGGGGGGGTAGTTGGGAAAGGTTCCAGCAGACAACTCTGCAGTGGCCTCATCCCCCCCCCCCACCATACCAGACTGTGCTACTGAGCATGCTCACACACACACACTGAGATTTACAGGGGCTGACATTCTCTGGTCATTGTATCAAAGATTCTAATAGTCAGAGTGATACCCAGGACTTTTCTAATTCACAAATTTTTCTTGGGGAAAAGAGAACCACCAAAGATCTAGGTGAATTGGGTGAGCACATCAGGGACTTCTGGAAAGGCCAGCTTTGTGGGGCTGAGCTGGGTTCATTTACGTATGTTCACCCCAAACTCATCTAAGCTGGAAGCATATGCTTAGCCAGAGAGATACCTGCTCCCAGAAAACAAGTCTTTTTGAAGACAGACCTGAGCCTCAAGAATCCGAAATGGTCTTATTGGGTGAAGGTCATAAATCTGGCTACATTAGCCAGACCCTGTCTCTGTGTCATATGCTATATGCCAAGTGTTAAAAACAGGTGTACAAAAAGAAGGGTCACAGATTTGATAACAAAATGCCCAGTCCTATCCTAGGTTGGAGTAACATGACTGACCCAGAAAATGTAAACTCGTTGGCTCAGCTCAACAGGGCACTGAGGATAGAATATGACATTTCCTGGGGCAATTAGGTCTCCCTGGGAGGATTCCCACCAACCCAGAAAGCTGTTTCCAGGCTGACATTAAGGTGGGGCTGCTTAGGGGGTTGAAGTAATGCATTTATCTGAGGGCTTCTACCTCCCTACTCCATCCCCTCTCCACATCTCCTACAGGCGCCTCTCTTCCCCACCCAGAATCCTGCCTGGTAACAGGGATCCAATCTGCGTGCCCCATCCTCTGGATGAAAGCTATGGAGGGGGAGGGAGAAAGAGGAGTCTGCGTCAGGAGCGGGAAAGAGGAGTCTGCGTCACTGCTTCTCTTCTGGCTGACTCACTGTGGGAAGGGAGGGGAATAGGGAGAGCTGCATACATGTATGACTGTATATGTCTGCATGTGTGTAGGAGAAGGAAAGGCCCTGGAAAGTTGACACCTGGAGTGTTCTTTGGTCTTTGTTCTCTGAGAAGCAACATGACATTTACTGATGATTTCTCTGTTTTAGCAAAAATTGTGCAAATGAAGCTGTGGTTCACAAGATTTTGGACAGGGTGTTATCGCGATATGATGCCCGTCTGAGACCAAATTTTGGAGGTAAGACACATCTAGATGCTGGAAACCTTCATGTTAGGTGAAACAGAACTAAGATACAATAAGCCAGCCCCACTCAGTAAGCTGATCAGTGGCACTCTTCTGGCTCAACATTTAATATCTCTTCCCTGTGGAGACCTACTGGGTGAACTCCAGGCCTTTTGCTCTACCCTTGGAATTTTCCCCACTTCTCTACCTTCTTATGCAAGAGGACTTCTGCCCCCCCACCACCACACACACACACACATTCCATTACAATGGCACAGCACAAGCTTGAAGCACACTTCCTGCTGTGGCTGAAAAATGCTAACCCCAGAAGTGGGTTTGCCAGACAAAACACAGGCCGTGCTTCTCAGACTAGAGTTTTTTGCCCCATATATGGGGAAGGCACAAATTCTTCTACTTGAGCACACATTCTGGGCACCCTGGACACTCTCCCTATTCAGCTAGTTCAAAACTAAGGGCATGGTCTTCTCAGTCTTGTCTTTTTCACCCACCCACCCAGTCTTGCTGCCTCTGCCCCTGCTCCCCTAACCTTTAGCTCCCACCAAGCTCATTTCATTTAGCACACTGCAGGCAGTGTGATTTTTATAAATCCAACCTGATCACCTCAGGAACATTTTTAATTTTTTTCTATTTACCAATTTTAAAGAGAAGAGAAGAGAAGAGGAGAGAGAGAGAGAGAGAGAAACATTGATTTGCTGTTCCACTTATCTATGCATTCATTGGTTCTTTCTTCTAAGTGCCCTAACCAGGGATCAAACCCACAACCTGGCATATCTGGATGGCACCCTGACTGAACTACCTGGCCAGGGCTCACCACAGGAACTTTTGATGCCTTTATTTAACTGCCAAATAAAATTGAAACCCCTTAGCCTAGCACTCAGATCTCAAGCGCAGAGATAGGAAATGACAAGGAAAGTGAACCTCCAGGAAGCCAATATATCAGTTTCTCCCTATATCTCTACCTAACCTACCACCTTGGAAAGGGCAACTGACCTAGATCACAGGGCCTTTAAGCCACAGGAAACTCACAGAACAGGAGTAGCATCCTCTGGCCCAGGGAACACCCAGGAAACCTAAACCAAGGACAAACAAAAGAAAGGGTGCATTAAATAGAGGTTAGTCACATTTCTTCTCAAATGAACAGAGAAGGAGCTAAAAAACAGAGTGGCTAAGTCAGAGAGAGCACTCTACTTCTTACAGGTGGTGGAAGTAGACCCCTCACACTGCAGTGGGTTAATAAATGCTAATAGGTCACATTTATACATACGAATAGAGGTCTTTTTGAATACACAAATACACCCTCCACCATAAAGGTCACACAACTGTGGGGACTTTCCCTTGTAGTAGACCAGTGGGGGGTTACAGGGGGGCAGTGCTGGGGTGCAGCTGTGATTTGCCTAGGGAGGCATCTTGAAAACCAATGTTGTCACCCTGGGCTAAGCTTAGAGTAGGGAGACTTCACTAGTGTCCCCTCTGCTGTGTGCTCCTTCCATGAGGACAGAAGGTGCAGCTCCAGGATCCAAGGTGAGTGTGCACTGGGACTGGGAAGCAGGAATGGAGAGAGCAGAAGGCAAATTCTTTCAATATGGGAATTCAGGTGTTAGGGCACTGTAAGCATCCCATTGCATGACACTGGTTTTGAATCAGTCAAGTGAGTCGTTACCACATTTTCTCTTTTCCTTGCTCTCTTGTTTCTCAGCAAAGGCTTATCAACAGTCATTTAAGTATACCAAACTGCTTCAAGATGCCATCTCTGAAAGCACCTAGGGCCAGGGGGAGGGAGCAGGGGCAAGGTCCAACCTCTGAGGATTATCAGGTGTGGCTTGTTCACAATATCTACAAGGCCCCTGACAACCATATTTTGAGCTAATTAGGATTTGTTTATATCTGATGCCTAGCCTTTTGGGTTACACTAAGCTTATAAGCATGCAGACTGCGCCATATGAGAAGAGATGGGTCCCTGATTTGGTGAAACAGTAGATGAAGGTGAGAGGACCAGGACAACACAGGACCTTCTAGCATTTACACAAAAGGAAACACTATAGGCTCTAAGTCTAGGGCTGTTATATTGTGGGGTGAAGCAATTAATGGGATAGCTGGGTCAGGGGATTCAGGGTTGGGGGAATTCAGGACAACCTATAAATCTCCCACTAGACAGAGTCAGATTCCCTTCTGTGTCTGAGGTGAAATCCGGTTTCAAGGCCACACACACACCCCACATGCAGAGGCCACACCTAACTGTGGTCAACTTCAATAGGGAGCCATATTATGCCTTTGAGAAGAGGAGGAGGAGGAGCCAGGGAAAGTTAACAAAGTTGCTTCTTTCTGGGCAAGAGAAGTGGACTCCACAGTGTTGCCAAAAGCAGGTCCCTGAGGACTTCATCTAGCCAAGCACCTGACATTACATAGGTGTGGAGTGAAGGAACAAATGGGACATCATCATTATTCCTTTATTTATTTGTCTTCCTCTGGCATTCTGATGGATTCTATGGAGAAAGAGGAGTTAGGGCAGCACGATTTCCCAGGGGAGGGAAGTGGTTACCCTCTCCCACTTTTCCTGACTTCCTGGGCCCATCAGGAGGGACAGTAATGGGATATGGGGCTGAAGCCATCAACCCAGAGAGAGCATTTAGACACTTTATCTGGAACCTTCTTGCTCCCTTATGTTATGTTTTTAGGGATGTGGGATACTTTAGCTAAGTTCTCATCTTGAACCCCTGCTAGCACATAAGGTATCTCCTCTATATTGATAAACTTAAAAAAGGTCCCTGGTCTCCTCCCAGACTAACATCCTTGAGTCAGGACACATGGCTTGGTGACTGCATTTCAGCTCCCACTTGCCCCTTTAACTGGGGGCCCTTGGACAGGGCTACCCTCTTTAAGGCTTAGGGTTGCCTGAGTAGCACTAATGGTTTAGGATGAGAAATCTGACACTACAGTGAGGTGGTGTGGGGATGGCTGCCTGGCCTCTCTGGGGCTTGATACCTGCCTAACACAGCTTTCATCCTCTGAAGGCATGTGGGAAACCTGAAAGGCTATAATAAATAACTTTGTTTCTAGAAACCTATGTCACTACAGAGCATTTTGCTAGGGATTATGCACAATAATCCTGAATGCCAGAGTCTGGGCTATGCCCTCACACAGAGGCCCATTGACTTCCCAGCTGCCATTCATACACTCATTCCCAATAGCACTTTGCTTTTTGAAACAGTGGGATAGGACTTATACATTTTCCACTTTGGTGCTTAGCTTCTGGGGCAGTCAGCCTGCGGTGAAGCCAACAGGTTGAATTGCAAGCGTCATGCATGTTTCCATAGCAGTAGTGTGATGTAATGCACATAGAATAATGGCTTAGCTGTGGAGCTGGGTGAAGGCAGCTTTAAGCAAATGAGGAAACAATAAAAATGTGTTTTTCCACAGTACCTTATAGTTTAGTTACATATTTTCACATCCCTGTTCACATTTGAGTGGGAAGCACTCACATCTAGGCCTGAAAAAGAAAGCCAGGAGACAGAAACACACACACATTCAATGACACACATTAATACACATGAACACCCTTCAACACACTCACAGATTTACTCACACATATGTACACACTGACATTCACTCACATGCACATGCTCACAATTAATATATGCTCACACACTTACACACACACATGTTTACACCCACGGTCACACTCACAAGTTTACACACATGCTTAGACATTCACATTTAGGAACTTACACATTCAAATGCACACGCTCCCACATTAACATGTTTGCACACAAATAGGCTCATGCATTCACTCACATGCAAACACACTCATTCATACACACAAACATGTCCACATTTTTACCAATTTGCACACACACATTAATATGTTCATATTTCACTCATACCTGCACAGTAACATTCTAGCACACACAAATATGTTCATAGAATCACTTGTATGTTGGCATGGTCACACGTTTACTCACACACAAACACACATGCATGCTCACATTCACTCAAGTACATAAACATGCTTACACACACTCACATGTATGTGAGGAGTCTGAGTGTATAAGTGAGATCACTTATTACACTGATCTCTTGCATATGAACAAGGCCACACACTAACACATTCACATATTCAATAATGAACATGCTCACTCACACAAACACATACAGTCACACACTCATAAGTTCACTTACATTCCCAAACATTCACTCACATACGCACCAATCAACTCACATATGCAAAAATGTTCACACAAGCAAACACACATTCCCTCAAACATGCATATAATATGCTCACACAGAGACACACATGAGCATGTTCATGCATACGAACACAGACACATCAACTCAACACAAACATACATACACTCGTGTAAATACAACAACTTTACACACACAGACATAACTATGTATTTGCTCACACATGGCATGCTGACAAATATGCTAACACATGAACAGGCTTACACAGACAACCCACATATTCACTCCCACACAGTACACTCTAATGCATGCACATGGTCACACATTCACTCACCCAGAAAGGTGCTCATAGACTCACTGGCTCATAAACAAACATACCCTCACTCACATATCCACATGAATACACTTATACTTATGGAGATGCTCACACATGTACTCCCTCAAAAACATTAAAATATTTAATATTTAAATAACCATACATGAAAACATGCTCCCACCCATATAGGTACATGGTCACACATTCACTCATATACAAACATGTTCACATGCATGAACATACAAATTTGCTGTCAGACAAGGTCACAAATGCAGAAATGTTCACATATTCATTTGCACATGAACACATTCCTATATTCACTTCCACACACCAACATGCCTACATGATTTCATGTGCTTACATATTTACTCACATGCAATATATGTAAGCCCTGAAATATGTTCATTGATTCACTCATATGAATACATGTAGATTCACTCATATACATGATATATATACACACATCCACACAGAGATAAAGTCCCAAATACGCTCATACTCACACTTCTTTGCATGTTAACAAGCTCACATACACTCACGTATAGTCTCACATTCACTCACTAACACACAAACACATTCATTTGCACATGAACCCACTCATAGATTCACTCTCACACAACATGCCTACACACTTGTACATGTGCTCACATTTACTACTGAAAGACACAATCATGCTCATGCATTCTTTCACACACAGACATGCTCACATACACTTATATACACACTGACACATTCACCTACACATGAACACATTTTAACTCATATATGTAAATATGCTCACATAAACTCACGTACACAGCTCACACACTCATTCACACAAAAACACATTGCCTCAAATACGGACACCCACATCCACTCACACAAATATGCTCATATATACCCAAAATCTTAGCGCTTGTTTTGGGGCTCATTGCTCCTGAGTTCCAATCAGGAAAACATTTATAACTAGAATGCTTCATCACCTTATTTTCTCTTTATATTGCCCTGATTTCTTCCTTTTAGTGTGTCAAGGGCCAGGCCCTCCTCTAAGTACTTGGCCTGCATTAACTATGAGATCAGTGCTATAAATGATCCCCATTTTACCCATGAGGGAACTAAGGCTCAGAGAGGTTAGGTAACTTATTTAAGGTCACACAGCTAGTAAGTGTCAAAAATGGGGTTCAAACCCAGGCAGCCTGGCTCCTGAGTCCACATTCTTAGCCTTTACCTACCCTGCATGTAATAGTGGTCTTCCTGTATTGTAGGTGCTCCTGTGCCTGTGGGAATATCTATGTATATCTCCAGTATTGACCATATCTCAGAAATGACTATGGTAAGTGTGTCAACTCCATCCATAAAAACTGGGGACAAATTACATAGGACAAAGGGCAGGGTCATAAGCCAACTCTGGTTGTTCTGACCTGCAACAGAGCTCACATGGAAAAACACAGTAGATTTTGGAAACTGAAACCACCTGGAATAAAAAATCAATAAACCCAAATAGATTCTAGACGTAAAAAGCTTATAAAGCTTCTAAAAGATAATATAGGATACCAACTTTGCACCTTTATGGTAGCTAAGAACTTTAAAAGAAACACAGGAAACACAAAACATAAAAATAAACACTGATAACTTCAACTAAATTAAAATTCTGTTTAGCCAAACTTTCCAGAACTTCCCTCTCATGAAACAAACAAAACCAATATAACAAATGTGAAGTGATAAGTCAGAGTGGACTAAGGTATTTGCAACACAAAGGGCTGATATGGGAAATATACATAATTCCTGTGGATTAATAAGAATATTAAAAAACAAATAAAAATGATCAGAACATTTGAACAAAAACTTGACTTTTGTGAAGATAATCGAGTAGCAGACAAACATATAAAAAGATGCTTGAATTTGTTATTAATCAGTGAAATGCAAAATAAGACCACAATGAGACCCTATTACACATCTACCAGATTGACGACAAAAGTTGGACAACACCAATAGGAAACTCCCATCTGCTCTTGGAGCAGGGTGTAACGTGGAACTTTCACTTCATAGTCCTTATTATGATTTTGGTATGAATAGTGTGTTCACACAATAATGTACATAGTATATTTACATAAGGAAATATTATCTAATATTCAGGCAATGCAAGTGAACAAATTTTATTTACATACATCAATCTGAATGAATATCACAAATACAATGTTGAATGAAATAAAATTATGAATATACATAGGATGATTCTATTGGGAAAAAATCTTAAAATAGGTCCAACTAAGCAGTATGTTTCCTGGACATACATACACAGACAATAAACTCTTAACAAAAAGCAAGGGAATTGTCATTTAAATATAAGATTTAAATGGTTACTGCTGGAAGGTGTGGGAAATATGTTCTGGAAGAGATGCATTGAAGCTTGAAAGTTCTTGGTAATGTTCTATTACTTAACCTAAATTTTAATTACTAGAGGTTCATTTTATTATTCCATTGCTGGGATTGTACCCTAAGAACCCTAAAACACCAATTCAAAAGAACCTATGCACCCCAATGTTCATAGCAGTGTTATTCACAATAGCCAAGTGCTGGAAGCAGCCTAGGTGCCCATCAGTAAATGAATGGATCAAAAGACTGTGGTGCATTTACATGATGGAATACTACCCAGCAGAGAGAAAGAAAGAGCTCCTACCCTTTGCGAAAGTGTGGATGGAACTGGAGAGCATTATGCTAAGTGTAATAAGCCAGTCAGTGAAAGACAAATACCATATGATCTCACCTTTAAGTGGAACCTAATCAACAAAACAAGCAAGCAAAATATAATCAGAGATATGGAAGGAAATAAAGAACAAACTGACGATGACCAGAGGGGAGGGGGATAAGAGGGGAAAGAAGGGGAAAAGGGTCAAGTCAAGGAACATGTATAAAGGACCCATAGACAAAGACAACAGGGTGGGGGAGGATTGAATGTGGGAGGTGGGGGTCGGTAGGGTGGGGAGAGTAATCAGGGAAAATGGGGACAACTGTAATTGAACAACAATTTAAAAATAGCTGACATTTAACATGCTTACATATGTTTCATTACTCAACTGTAGTTATAATGTATTTCTTACACCTGCATACATACACACACTATCTGAAAACAGGGAGCTGGACAACCTAATTACAATTGAGATTTACCTTTCTCTCCCTAGGACTATACTATCACAGTATTTTTTCATCAGACCTGGAAAGATCCACGTTTAGCATACTATGAAACTAACCTGAACCTGACTCTGGACTATCGGATGCTTGAGAAGTTGTGGGTCCCTGATTGCTACTTTCTAAATAGCAAGGATGCCTTCGTGCATGAAATGACTGTGGAAAATCGAATGTTTCAGCTTCACCCAGATGGAACAGTTCAGTATGGCCTCCGGTGAGTTCCCCGGGGGCCTAAGGACCCTCCAGGCAGGTTTCCTCCTTCCCACTGAGAAACCCACGAATGCACTCTAAGGGACACACAGAGGATCCCATTGCTTTTCAAACCTGTCTTGCACTGCTCCCTCACTCATCCTACCCAGTTTACTACACACATCATTGGCTGTTCTGTCCACACTTTGGCTTCTGCTGTTGCTTCTATCTGGAAAGGCCCTTTCTGTGAATTTAAATATTGGCCATCATTCAATTGTTAACTGAAATGCCTTTTTGTGAAAAACCCCTTTTTGATTCTCAACTGGAAGAGCTCTCCCTTTGTCTTAGCACTTAATACATTCTGTTATTTATCTTTGTTTCTTTTCTCCCCCATGAAATGAGGGAAAGAGACAGATAAATTCTGAAGCCTATGCAGTGAGGGAGGGGGACTGATCTCTGTCACTGCTCATATTTGCATCATGTAGGGGCCCAGGGGTGTGCAGTATGGGTCTGTTGTCTATGTCCCTGTACACACAGAATGTGTGCATGCTGGAACTCCTCACTGACCTATTTATAGCATAGCAGATGGCCACCATGGTGCTCCTCACAACATCATCTCTTACAAACCATCTCTTAAGACAAGCATGACAGACAAATTTAGCTCAGAAAATTTCTCCAAGAGGTAGCTGCCAGGGTTCAGCTCTATCTCTGGGTCTTTCTTTCTCTAGGATGCTCCTGCTCTGTCTCTTGTTTCCCTCTTCCTTCTCCGTCCACTTTCCCATGGACCAAGGCACTGGAGCCGGAGAACAACAAAGCTTGCAGGGAACAGGACAGTGGTCATACTTGTTTCACTTAAAGGGGACCTCACCTGATTACTGCTGCATGGAGGATTCACAGAAGGGACATACACACACCATACCCACTGTGCAAAATAGAAATCACTTAAAGGGTTGAAAGGCACTAGGCTGGGGTCAACAGCTGGGGAGGGCAGGATGAAGGGTGGGGCAGAGCCACCCAGCTGTGGCTGCAGAGAGCTTTTGAAATTACCCTCTTTGCACCAGTAACTCCTTTCATTTCCCTGGCTTCTCCAAGACCTCTCCTCAGATTCCTCTCACAAACCCAACATGTGGCAACTTGTAGCCCCTGTCCAACACTTCATGGCCCATCTCAGATATGCTAATCCCTCCTATCCAATTATACTCACTGGCATTGTGCTAGTCCACAGTACCCTCATAGGCAGATACACAGAGATGAGAGCACTGTGGGGTGGGAGCAGCTTCCATGGCCAAAGATGGGCCTGGGACACTGCTCACATCTGTACCTCAGGACTGCACATGACCACTACACAGAAGATGTGGAGCTGCTCTTGACAGTCTTACTGCTTCTTCAGCAAGAAAGCCATCTTTCTTTCTCGGCATTCAGTTTCCTCAAGGGCCCTTTTCTTTCTGACACCCTGAGCTGTCCTGACATGCCACACATGCGTTCTTTGTTCAAGTCCTGCCAGATCTCTTGATTTCTTTGTCACATAAAATTTCCCTCTCTCCTCCCTACACAACTGCAACTCAGATTTCCTCTAGGAAGGAAGGAAGGAAAAAAGAAGAGATGGAAAGAGGGAAGGAGGGCCCAGCTCTAATGCAGTCAGTATAGGAAAGTGTTGGGATGGGTCAGTCTTTGGAATAATTCTTCCGTTTCACTCCTGCAGTGTTCTCAGGAATGGTTGCTTGACTGGACTAGACTCACTTTTTCCTTCCTTTTGCTTTTTCTTTGCAGACTCACTACCACAGCAGCTTGTTCTATGAATCTGCAGAATTTCCCTCTGGACAAGCAGACCTGCAAGCTGGAGGTGGAGAGCTGTATGTCTATCTCCTGTGGCCCTTTCTTCCCTACCTGTGGTTGTGACCATCAGGGAACCAAAGACAGACTTGATAATGAGAGGGATG
>PVKM010017094.1:0-26232 GCA_004027735.1 Carollia perspicillata
CTCTGCCCCCCGCCAGGAATGTCCTTTAGCCAACTCTGTGTCCTCCTTCAGATCTTACTCTGAGGACCTGGAGGATTCCCTGGCTGCTATTTACAGATCTCACCTAAAAATGCCAGAGGCGTGACATCTCATGTAAGAGACAGACACTACATCCCAAAACTTCAGAATCCCAGGCCAGACCTGGGTGTTCCTTTCATGGTTTCAGGGGCCCCTTCTTCCCCACTTTCTCCCTCCGCATCTGTTTCTGCCACCATTCACCAGTGCGTCCTCTGAAGATGACATGAAGGCTGCCAGGATTCAAGACCAGCAGAAAAGACTGTGTCCTAGGTGCACATCAAAGGCTCCCGGCTTGTCTGGTTTCAGCGGCCACATCCCCTCCACACGGGTCATTGTTGCCATAGTGCAGGGGAGGGAACAGACTGGTGCAGACTCCAGGCTGCCAGAGTCTGTGTATTGTGGATGCCTTAAAGAAATTCACACAGACTGCATAAGTCCTGTGGAGAGAAAGGGACAGCACGGCCACTCTCTGAGAGAGAGAGTGCCTTGGCCACTCTCTCAAGGGGAGAGAACCTCGACCCTTGCCTGGACAAGCTTTTATTGTTTTCCAGTCATATTACTTCAAAGAAGTTTCTCATTCATTATTCTTAGATTTATGTTAAGTGATTACTTCTTACAAGTAACAAAAAAGAGAAAAAATGTTGCAAATGCAAGGGAACGATAAAAATGATTGATTTGGTTACATTTCGTTCTTGGGATGTCTTAGCACAGACTTTAGGGAGTTGCTTCAGAAATATACATTAAACATCTGCAGTTTCAACTCAGGGTGAGGGAGTTTTAGCAAAAGCAAGTCTCGTAGCAGCCCAGGTGCCATGCAGGCCAGATTCCCCACGGGAAAGCCAATCTGCACATCTGGCTCCTGTGTGCCACCTCGGATTCGACTGGTTTTCCAGATCAATGCTGGGCTACGTTTCCCATGCTACGCTGATCGGTTCCCTATAGCAGACCTTCCACTGCGTGGCCAGATCTGGTCACGTGTCTACCCCGGAACCAGATCTGGGGTCCAGGACTGACAGTGGAAGGATAACTGTTACCTTCCACAATAACTGTGGCCTCGGTGTGTTCCCAGCTACTTGTTTCCTAGAAGGCTGAAGGTGCAGTGGGAAAAACATTGGAAGGGCCCTAGGATACAACTGCTAATATCCTGGGCCTCCCCCTGATCAGGACATTGGCTCCTGAAGTCCCCACTCATGTCCCTGCTGGAGCAGGAGGCAAAGCCATGGCCTGTGGGTGAGGATATACCACAAGGTGTGAGGTGACAGTGTGCAGGGCTGGGAGGACCACGCTCACCCATACAGGTCTTTCTCCATATCTGATCTCAGATTCTCCAGAGCAAACTGACTACTCACCTGTTAGTGAACACTCACCAACCACCATTCTCCCATGAGTGACCAAGTTCCTGTCTTCCCTGAATTTGCATCCTTGGTGAGGGAGAGGGACACGCAATAAATAACTAAAAATATAATAACAACAGTTAATAGGATGGTGACAGATTATGAAGAATGCTGAGAAAGTGAAAGTAGATGAGGTAGAGGCTAGAATTAAGGGCAGGACTTGAGCAGAAAGATGAGGGCTCACCTATCGAATGACTTGACATGGGGACTGAAACCTGAACCATAAGAACAGGGCCTCCATGAAATGATCTGGGAGAACAGATTCTAGGCGGAAGAAACAGCAGGTACAGGTGCACTGGGGGTTGCAGGTCTCCTACTGAAGTAACAGACACTCCACCTTCAGTGCTTTAAACCAGAGGTTCACTTACGACTCAGGCATCTGTGTGTCATGGCTCTAGGCCTGGCTCTTCCATGTGCCTGCAGATTGGCTGGGTGGTTCTGCTCTTCATACCTGCTGTCCAGCTCCCGAGACCGGCAGGCACCTCTGTAAGAAATGGGTATGTCCTGGCCTTTGGGCAAGCAATTCCCACTGGTATCAGGCCATGACCCTATGTGAGCAGTGGCCCATGGCCAATGCCCAGGAAAGTTGGACAGTGTGTGAGATGACAGATCCTTCCTCTTGAGAGGAAGGTCACTGCAGGGTCTCCCCTCCTGAAATAATAACGAATCTTCATCCAGTGTATTAGCCTCCTATTGCTGCTATAACAAATTACCACAAATGTAGTACTTGAAGCAACACAAAAGACCTTACAGTTCTAGAGTCCAAACTGACTGAGCTGCATTCAAGATGTTGGCAGGCCAGCAGTCCTTCCGGAAGGTCTGGAAAGAATCCATATTCATTCATTGTCCAGCCTTTTGAGGCTCCCACGTTCCTGGACACATGGCCTTGTCCGTCTTCAGTGTCAGCCTTGGCTGGTCAAGTTTTCACACAGCAGGCCACCCTGACCCTGACTCTCCTGCTCCTTTCACATTTAAGAACCCTGTGGTTACAGGCAGACATCCCAAAAATTTAGTGTAGTCACAGGTGATTGACAATCTTAATTTCTCATTCATATGTCAGGTGACCGCCTACTCATTGGTTTCAGACATGACAATGTGAACATCTGTTGGGGGAAATCTTCTGCTTTTGACTTTTTTTTTCTGTTAACTTTTAATTAGAGTGTGGTGTAAATGGGAAAGGTGCCCACATCACAGCTTTAGGCCAGTACAGTGTCAGAGAGGAGTCTGGATACCAAGGCAGAAAGGTCATCCTGCCAGGAAGGAGAGGGACTGCATTTGTTTATTATTCAGCATGTCTGTTGACTCTTGTTGTGGGTAAGGGAACTGTGGTGAGTAAGGCAGACAAAGGTTGTGCTGGCAGAATCCTTCCAGTTAGAAGACACACAGAATAAACCAGCTGACAGGATTCTTAACATACCACAGTCATGTACTCATCTTCCTAGTTACAGGCTTTTCAGCAGATTTCAGTTTGGGGAGCTGATGGGTTTCTTTACATCTGGGGTGAGGCAGTACAACAGTGAAGGGTCTCCACGAAGAGGCTGTTTCTGAGCAACAGGAGGGCTGGGTGGTCCTTTCCACATGGTGGCTTTTCTTCCATCACCAGCTGGCATGGTAGACACTGTGTTAGCCAGGGCCTTCCCATCACTCTGCTCATTCCCAGCCTGGGCATCTGATGACATTTTCCCTGAAGGCTCACTCTTGCTTCAGTGTCTTCTTCAGCCCCAGTTGTCTGTACCTGCCTTGCCAACTCCATTTGTATCCCTTATACCAACTCCACTCCACTCCACTGTCTCTATACTTTTCCTGCCTCTTCTGTTCCTCCTCTGGCTTACAAAACCACATGGTTAAATGGTCAAAGCCACTTATGTTTTGGATTCAAGTGGTTTAATTCTCCATCCACCTATCCACAGATAATTTTTCCCCAAACAAGGATTAAGGAACGATTCCATTTTTTTGTTGTTTCTTTCAGACTTAGAAAGTAGATCAAAATCCAAATATTCACCTGCAAAACAAGACATCTCTGAAGACCTATCCAACAATGTCCTGGTAGAAAGGTTCCTGTGGGATGGTCTGCAGGGTTCTAAGGGTGAAGACACTGAGGGCCACTGGAAACAGAGTTGTGAAAGTCTTGATGGCACTGTAGTGCAGGCTGCATTCATGCCTGTGAAGACATCCATTCAGAAACACCAGCTGGGTAGTGGATCTGGGGAAAACTTAAGTCTAAGCCCTGATCTCCCAACTAAACACATTACTCCTAAAAGACGAAGCTCCCACACATGGGGAATGCACAGAAAAAGGAAGAATACAGACTTGATGTTAAATGTGCAACAGAAAACCTATGCAACAGACAAGTCCTATAGATATAAGGAATGTAGAAAGTACCTTCATCTCAGCCCTGTACTCATTGAACACCGAACATACATAGGAAAGAGACCTTACAAATGTCATGATTGTAGAAAAGGCATCCAAAACAGCTTGGCACTTACCAAACAACAGGGAATCCACACTGGTGAGAAACCCTGTAAGTGTACGCAGTGTGGCAGGACCTACAGTCAGACTGTGCTATACATCCAGCACCAGAGAACTCACACGGGTGAGAAGTCCTTCAAGTCCAGTGAAAGTCAGAAGTCCTTTAGTTTTAGGTCCTCATTTAGCAAACACAAGTGGACTCACACAGGCAAGAAGCCCTACGAGTGCAGCCAGTGTAGAAAGACATTCCAGCAGAGCACACATCTCAGTCAACATCAGAGGATACACATAGGAGAGAAACCCTATGAGTGCAATGACTGTGGCAGGGCCTTCAGCCACAGCTCTTCTCTAAACAATCACCAGCGAATCCATACTGGGGAGAAGCCCTTTGAGTGTAATGAATGTGGAAGGTCCTTCAGACAGCTTGCCTCACTTATTCAGCATCAGAGGATTCACACAGGAGAAAAGCCATATGTGTGCAATGAATGTGGGAAACCCTTCAGCCAGAACACACTCCTGGCCAAGCATCAGAGGGTTCACATGGGAGAGAAGCCATATGTGGGCAATGAATGTGGAAAAACCTTTAGCCACAGCTCATCTCAGCCACCACAAGTGGACACATACTGGAGAGAAGCCCTACAAGTGTAGTCAGTGCAGCAAGGATTTCCAGCATAGCACACACCTCAGTCAACATCAGAGGATCCACACAAGAGAGAAACCCTATAAGTGCAGTGACTGTGTCAGGGCCTTCAGTCACAGCTCATCCCTAACCAATCACCAGCGAATCCACACTGGGGAGAAGCCCTTTCAGTGTAATGAATGTGGCAGGGCCTTCAGCCAGCTCTCTCCACTCATTCAGCATCAGAGAATCCACACAGGGGAGAAGCCCTATGAGTGTAATGAGTGTGGCAGGGCCTTCAGCCAGAGCTCCCTACTCATAGAGCACCAGAGAATCCACACCAAGGAAAAGCCATATGCATGCAACGAGTGTGGGACGTCCTTCAGTCACAGCTCATCACTGAGCCAGCATGAGAGGACACACACTGGGGAAAAGCCACATGAGTGTCCAGATTGTGGGAAATCCTTCAGGCAGAGCACTCACCTCACTCAGCACTGGAGAATCCACACTGGCGAGAAGCCATGTGAGTGCAGGGACTGTGGGAAGGCCTTCACACACGGCTCTTCCTTGACCAAGCACCAGAGAACTCATACTGTGTAGAGGCACTCTATATGAGCTGGGACATAGGAAGCCTTAAGCCATAGTTCATCCCTTCCAACAGTTGGCCCAATCATTCTAATGAGCAAGGTGACAAACATTTGTACAGATGCCTTCACACACACTACAGTCCTCAATTCATCCTAACAGTAGAGAAAATGAGATAATTATTGTTGAGATTCTTTATCCATGAGTGACCATTAACACTACATTAAAGAACCCACAGAAGAGAGAAGTGGGGTAATGAGGATTTGTTCGTGTCTTCCATCTTAAGGATTCACCAGATTCCAAACTTGAGATTTGAAAAAGTAGTGAGAAACCCAACAAATGCCTTTCATATAAACGAATCAAGCGCAGTGAGACTTTATCATTATTACACATTACATTCTTGAGTAGGGAGAAGTTCTTATGAGTGGAGCAGATTGACAGTGACACTCCCTAAAATCCATATGGGCGAAGGCTCCACACAAGTGAGTGGCATCTGTATGGAATCACCATGCATACTCAACTGTCTCAGTATAAAGTTTTCTAGTCTATGTGTACATTGTTTGATCAACGTACACAATAACCAGTCATAGAGATTTGAATCCTGTACGACAAAGTATCAGTGTACTATAAACATTTTAAGTTAGTTGTCTGCCTTATTTTGCAATAAATTAAGCCTTTTCATTAGGTTTTCCCTTTTGTAGTAGCTTGAGAAAAGCAATTCTGAAACTGTTTTAGAGGTATATTAGGATTCAGCAAAATTTTATGTTGATTTTGTGGGTCCCAGGGTTTTCACTATTAGACATGAAACTACGGCGGTGTTATAAATTGGAACTGTTTGTATGCACATGTGCACACATTTTTGTGTACCTTTGTATGTCCATATATATGCCTTTATTTCCTAGCTCTGTGGAAGACACCCTAAAAGAAAGGAGCACACCTGGCACTCAGATTTGGTCCCTAATGCCATCCCCTATTAAAGGGAATGAGTTCTTTATAACTGGAGAAATGACTGATTTCAGAGCTGAGGAAAATAGAAAGATGAGCTTGGAACATCTTACACTAAAAATAAATACATGAAAGATAGTGCTCTAAAAATATCAGAGGTATGTCACCAGACGGAGACTTCCTCTAAGACTCTTACTGACCTCACCTTGGACAACTTAAGCACCAAAATAACTAAGGACAGCAGTAAGTTATCAACCATTTGAGAAAAGAGGAATCCATGAGTCCATCTGATAATAATGACAAGCAAATGGAGAGAAGGGAGGGTGCTGACTTGAAGCAGAGTGCCAAGTACTGAGCAAATAGACAGAAAGCCGGCACTGGATAATTGACACTTTGCAACCATCAAGGGTAAGGACTGGCTCAGGCAAGAGTCATTAATGGAGGCTGACCCTAGCAGGTTTTGGTAAGCAAATTATTTAAGATAATTTGCATTATCTTAAACGTCTCATATTGGTTACTAGGGAGTTAAAAGGGAGAAATAGTAACTATATGATAGAGAAATTGGGCAACACTTTTGAGCAAAAGAATCACTACTGGCAGAATGTGGACTTTGTGCACTACTCGTGTGTGTGTGTGTGTGTGCGTGTGTGTGTGTGTGTGTGAGATAGTACACACAAATGGCAGGCAGAGGAGGTAAAATGTTAATCTTACATCCAGGTGTGTCTGGATGAGGGTACACAATAGTACACATGGATACTATTTTCAATATTTCTATGGCTTTTGGGTTTTTTTTTAGATTTTATTTATTTTTAGAGAGGGAGAAAGAAACAGAGAAACATCAGTGTGTGGTCTTCTCTTGCACTCGTCCTACCAGGGACTCAGCTCACAACACAGGCATGTGCCCTAGACTGGGAATCAAAACCAGCAACCCTTTGGTTTGCAGGCCGGCACTCAATTCACTAAGCCATACCAGCCAGGGCTTAAGTTTTACATTATTTCCAAATAAAGTAAACAAGGCACAGGCATCCAGCTGTGCAGTAAATGAGACAATGTGGGAAATTGAAGAGATCAAGTGCTGGGTAATATAACAAAGGAGTCATTGGTGGGTATCAAAGCTGAGTGGGATGCATCTCAGGAGTGATATTGTGGCAGCAGAACTGAACCCACTGGTTAGGCTGGGAACAATAGTTGAAAGGGAAAATGCAGTTGTCTTTGAAGAATTACCAGAGCCAGCCCTGGCTGGTCGTTGGCTCAACTGAATAAAGCATCATTCCATACACCAAAAGGTTGCAGGTTTGATCCCCGGTCAGAGCACATACCTAGCTTGTGGGTCAAGGTGCATATGGGAGGTAACTGGTTGATGTTTCTCTCTCTCTAATCACTAGACATATCCACCAGAGCCACACCCAGCTTCAGGTTGGGGGTGGACAGGCTGAGAAGAGACAGGCAGGGACAGGCACCCAAGCAGTTTCAGTCTCTTGCAAGTGACCAGTGCCATGAGATCATTTGTCTCTGAGAATGCACAAGTACAAGTGCAAGTGATGTGTTATCTCCTAGCTGAGTGACTGGCCCTCGTGCTCCAAGCATCCAGAGGATAGCAGAGCTGCAACAGTGTTGGAACCTGGG
The DNA here is from genome assembly GCA_004027735.1 of Carollia perspicillata. NCBI lineage: Eukaryota > Metazoa > Chordata > Mammalia > Chiroptera > Phyllostomidae > Carollia > Carollia perspicillata. The sequence goes on from PVKM010017094.1 coordinate 7,696, forward strand.
CCTCTGAGTCTCAGGAAGCAGTACTCCCAGCACCACCATGGAAGTAACAGCTACAGCTACAAGACTGTACTGGGAGTGAAGAAATAAATCCTGTATTATGTTAAGCCTCTGTGCATTGAGCGTCAGAGTCAGACTGGTGCTCAAACACGGTGACAGAAAGTTGTACCAGTTTCTGTAGCTGCAGGAAGCAGTTAAGTTTATGGTCAGGTGATGAAAACAGTGCTGTAATCTGAGATTAAATACAAAATTCAAAAGATCTGCTGATGTAGCTCAAGGAGTGAAGTTCCCCTTACTCGGGCAGTCACATTTCCTCATGACCTTTTATTAGTGTTTTCAAGCTGTTATGATCCAAGTAAAAAATACGGTTTAGATTGCAACCTGTTCTAATAGTTAACATATTTAGATATGGCTGAAAAGTTTCACAAAATAGTATTTGCCTTTACTACATGATGGTTTCTTTTTTTTTTTTTTCTTTTTTTAGAGAAAGAGGGGATGAGGAGAGAGGGAGAGAAATATCAATGTGTGGTTGCCTCTCACACATCCCCTACTGGGGACCTGGCCCACAACCCAGGCATGTGTCTCGATTGGGAATTGAACCGGTGACCTTTTGGTTCACCGCCTGTGCTCAATCCACTGAGGTACACCAGCCATGGCTTACATGATGAATTTTGACCCATTTTATTCTACTTCATAGCTGTGTAATGTTAGTGGCCATGCACCAAATTGATTTCACAACTCACTAATGGGCTGAAGCACATGGTTTGAAAAGACCGCATTACACAGCTTCAGTTGTTCTTGTGATCTTTGTAAGCTACTCCATAAACATAAAGACAGGTGAGTTAAACTAGGAAACAGTTTGCTATTGAGGATTCAGAAGTAAACTTCACATCACATATTTATGAAAAGGACAAAATAGCTGTCAAGATTTCCGCTTGAACAGCGGCCCTGGGGAGAAATGGAAACAAGGCTGACAATCAAGAGCGAGCTGGCAGATCACACATTGAAAGCAGCTCTACACTTTGCACAATGACAAATCTTCCAACGTGCAGCTGGTGCTGAAATGGCTACAGAAGCAAGCAGAGCCTTAATTCACATGTGACCATCTGTGGTGTGCTTACAGGAGGTACGTGCTTGCTGTGGGCTGTTCCTGGGTGCCATTTAACCCACATTAGCTCATTTAGAAAACAAACAAGCTGGCTTATATCCACACAGACACCACAGACACTCATGTGAGGGTTTCAAAGGAGCCCATTTGTTATTCGGGAATCCTGGGCCAAGTTGTCCTCCAGGGGCACTGAGCAGTGTGGTTCGTCTCTGTGCCTCAGATTGTACAGGGAGAACATCAACGTCCACACGCTCCAGGAGCCGCCAGTGATCCATCCAGTGGCACAGGCTCCACATGTGGCAGGGTTGGGGCCTTGCTCCTTCTCCTGGGCCTTCTAGTGTTCAGCCAGGGCCAGGCTGAGGTGGAAAGCTTGCCAATACTCCTGGCACATGTAGAACTCTGCCACAGTGACTCTTGAAGTGATGGATGAAATGTGAGGCCCACACAAAGGACTCCTCACACTGGCTACACACAGGGCTCCCCTCAAGACACTCCAGGCTCATCGCCTGCCCCAAGATCCTTCTTCACACCACAATACTGTGGTAACTCATGCTGGAGACACACTCAGGGCCCAGCCCATCACCTCCAACTGGGCCCTCTTCCTTCCAAGTTCTCGGTGTGGGGTGGCTGGCATTCCAGGCATAGCAAGGCTCTCCACAGCTTTTTCCCACCCTAGACTGGCTCCTAGGTGATAGACTGCCTGTAGGTGACAGTGACAGGGCTTGGTTCCCCTCCTGAGAATCCAAACTCTTCTGTAACTGCTTTTCCTACTCCCCTGGTGCTGCCCACCAAGGGCAAACAAGAACATCCGTCCAGAGCCTATCAGAATCTCACACATGAAGATTTCCTCATATATGCTCTTTTGCTTTATTGCCACCTCCTGCCGCCTGAAACAAGATGAGAACGTGAGCAGTGCCAACCCAGGGCTCAGAGAAGCTGCCATGTGAACAGAACAAAAGCCACCCCCAGGCTTTGATGCGATGTCAAGCAGCTGCAATGGTTCTCACTTGGCTACCTGCCTCAGGAAGGACGTTCCCAGGTCATCCCTGACCTCCCTCTAGTCTCGTACTCCCCATTTGCTCGGGCCTACCCTTTCCTCCAGTGATACCCCCTCACAATCCAAGTCCCAAAGAAGGAAATCATTATGTCCTGGGCCCTGGATGCTCGGATTCTAGAGCAGCTTCTCCCTGGCTGCCTGGCATCTTGCCTTATGGCTGCCATGGGACCCTGATCTAGTCCCTTCTGGTGAAAAAGGTCCAAATTCATGTCTTTTTGGCTTCAGCTTTTTACTTCTTATCAAGTTATTATAGCAATGATGTGTTTGTAATAGAGAAAAAAATCATACGCAATTGCAGTTCTTAAGAAAACCACATTTATTTCTCCATGATCAATGTCCACTCTACAACCACATGTAAATATATACCTTCACATGGCTGTCATAACAGCAAATCTCCTTTGTGCCACTTTTTTGTTGTTGCCTGCCACATTATAACATTTCAATATGGGAACAAAACCTTTAGAATTATGGTTCAGCACAGAACAAATCAGAGGTGTCCTAAGTGAACAACAGGGGAAAAAGTAAACATAACTCAGTAACTTTGTTTCAATAACTAAAGCAGTGTATCACATTTCTACAACAGCCCCTTCCATCCTTATACAAGACCACTTCAGTCTTTTCTTAAGAGGGATGATATCACTACACATTCACAACCACCTCATCCAATTTCTTTTCTGAAGGGAATCCCCCGCACCTGGCAGGACTAGAACACCGAAATACAACCAAACAGCAATCTACTCTAAGTCTGTGCTTGCTGTGGTGGGGAGCGTGGTGGGAGACACTCACCAGGGTATCTCTGCTGATACAGATAATAAGAGTGCCTACCAAAAGCTGCTCACTGATGACATTCAATTCTGCTAAGAGTTTGCATATGTACAATATGGCAGACACTCCCAATTAAAGGATTCCTGGTACCGATTGGCTATAGAACACATTCATAGGCTCTTTCCAGTTTATGCACACTGATGCAGGAGCAGCTGGATATCTCCAGAGAAGCATCTTCCTGACATCAACAGGTTTTATTCCAGTGTATGTGCTATCATGTTTGGTACAGGCTGATCATCCCTGAAGCCTTTTCCACATGTATTACCATTCTGTATTTCCTACAGAGTTTAGTAACTTAATAGTATGGCTAAGGAATGTCTCACACTCAGTTCACTAGATAGGGCAGAGAAACATTTAAAAATAAGTTTCTATATTTAAAAAACCACATGTGTAATGTGATTCCATCCATGCAAAATTATGTACACATAAAGAGGTGGGGAAAGGATGGTTGCCAGAATGTTGCTGAATGATGATTACCACAGGGGTGACACTGCAAGTGACTTTTTTCCTTAAAAAAAAAAATTTGTACTGAGGGAAAAACCTTTCCAAAGACACCCCTCCTTCACACAGGTTCCCAAGAGAATTCAGGAGACGAGTGTGTCCACATTCATTATGTGTCCATGGTATGCTCTCCGGCGTGTGTTCTCTGATGTCGGAGTAGGGCTGAGCTCCTTCTGAACGTTTTCCCACATTGAGGACACTGGCTGGGATCCTCCCTGCTGTGGAGTCTCTGATGTACTGCAAGGTGGGAGTTTTGCTTAAAGGACTTCCCACACTCTGGACACTGGTACGGGGTCTCCTTGGTATGAATTCTCTGGTGCTTGGTCAGACAGGAGCTGTCCCTGAAGGCTTTTCCACACCGACTACACTCATAGGGCTTCTCACCAGTATGAGTCCTCTGATGCCGGATGAGGCCAGCAATGTTCCTGAAAAGTTTCTGACACTGGTCACAGCTGTATGGCTTCTCACCAGTGTGAATTCTCTGGTGCCTGATGAGGTATGCACTCTCAATGAAAGTCTTCCCACACTCTTTACACTCATAGGGCTTCTCCCCAGAATGGATCTTCTGATGCACAATGAGGTGAGAGTTACGGTTGAAGGATTTTCCACACTCCACACATTCAAAGGGCTTCTCTCCAGTGTGAGTCCTCTCATGCTGGGTGAGGTATGAGCCATCCCGGAAAGCCTTTCCGCACTTGCTACATTCATAGGGCTTCTCCCCCGTGTGGATTCTGAGATGCACGGTGAGGTGGGAGATGTCCGTGAAAGGCTTCCCGCACTCGTTACATCTGTATGGTTTTTCCCCTGTATGAGTTCTTTGATGCAAAATTAGAGATGAGTTTCGGTTGAAGGTTTTTCCACATTCTAGACATTCATAAGGTTTCTCCCCAGTGTGAATTCTCTGGTGTTGTGTCAGAGCTGACCCATCGCTGAAGGCTTTCCCACACTTACTGCATTTGTAGGGCTTCTCTCCTGTGTGGATTCTTTGATGCACGCTCAGGTTGTAGTTCTTGGAGAAGGACTTTCCACACTCATTACAGGTATAAGGTTTCTCTCCAGTATGAGTTCGGTGATGCAAAACAAGAGAAGAGTTCCGTTTGAAGCATTTGCCACATTCAGTACATTTGTACAGCTTCTCTCCAGGGAGACTCCTCCTGTTTACATTAAGAGATGGACTGAAGGTAAAGATGTCCCCAAAGTCCTTGCCTTCATACAGTTTCTCCCCTCTTTTTGTTATTTTTTGTTCACCAAGAGGAATGAAATTGTTGAAAGATTCAACACTTTCAGGGTATTTATAGGGCTTCTCTCTCATTTGATTTCTTCTAAGTTGTTGAATAACATCCATGGAACGGCAGGAGGCTTTTCCACAGGCATCACTGTCTCCAGTTCTCTTAGCTACAAAACTTTTCTGAGAACTGGGTAAAGCTGGGTCACAATCCAAACTTCTAGCCTCCGAGTCATGTATATGGAAACTATTTGATGTAGGGACCTTCTGAGAGGGTAAAAGGTCTGAGCTTGCACTCAAAGGCCTCCCAAGTCCAGGATACTCACAAATTGCTTCCTGAGCCCCTGACTTTTCCTGACTGAAAGCTGATTGCCTCAGGTGTCCCTCCCAGTTCTTACAGTCCCAACTGTCACCTAGAATGGAGAAATGGAGGCCCTCTCTTGTGAGCCCTTCCATTTCTACAACACAAGGTAGTTCTTCCTCAGGAATACTCTGAGCTGTCATTTTCACTCTCGTGCCCCAGGCTGAAAAGTGAAGGATACAAAGACAAACTTCAGTACATGAAGCTATGCATGGAACTATAATGAGAAATGGTACAAGGCGGGGATATTTTATTTTTTATTTTTAAAGATTTTATTTATTTATCTTTAGAGGGGAAGGGAGGGAGAGAAATATCAATGTGTGGTTGCCTCTCGTGCATCCCCTGCTGGGACCTGGCCTGCCACCCAGGCATGTGCCCTGACTGGGAATCGAACCACGTTACTTTGGTTTGCAGGCCCTCGCTCAATCCACTGAGCCACGCTAGCCAGGGCTACTTTTTTAAAATTTTTAAGATGGATCTGAGAGAGGCAGAGAAACACTGATTTGTTGTTCCACACACTCATGCATTCATTGGTTAACTCCTGCATGTGTCCTAACTGAGAATCAAACCCGCAACCCTAGCGCATTGGGATGACACTCTAAACAACTGAGCTACCTTCCAGAGCTTCTCAAATTCACATCTATACAAGGGGGCAATAAAATGAATCAAGGTATGGAGGCAAGCACAAGTTCAAAGGCAGCCACACAGTCTTTATCCTCCTAAAGAACAGGCAGGAGAGATAGTACTGGGGGTAATTATCACCAACAGGATTAGCCTGCCAAGTGAGAGACCAGAGGCCAGGTGCCCTGCTCACACAGGGCCACCTTCTCAGCCAGTGTGTGCTAGTCCCCATCACCCGTATAATAACCAGCACACATTTCAAAGCTGTGAAGTCACAACATGTATACAGCACTGGTAAATGAGCAAGTCTACCCCAGCTTGGTGGTCAGAGCTCTACCTTCAAGGATGGAATGGACCAAAGGCTGAGTGACTGCCCTGCAGGAATATTAGGAGAGTTAGATCATGTCTGAGGCTGGCTCTGAGTTGGAGAAGGGACAGTGCTCTGTAGGTGGCTGCCCATGTCATCACTGTTCTTGATACTCCTGTAACTACCCTCCCACACCTCCACTTCATGGTACCAAGACAACTGGCTTTCCACGTATTTTTTTAGGTACCATGATATTAATTGGACCCTTACCTTAGAAAAAATATTTTTAAAAAATTCCAGGTGGATAAAGACCCCAACTTAAAATCGAAGTTCAAATGTTGTAGGGTACCTTCATGAACGGGCACTCCTGGATCAATAGGACTTAACAACCAAAAGCCATATAGATCAGGACTATGACTTTTACAGCAACATCAAACTTTCCACACAACAACAGACACAATTAAGAATTAAAGGACAAGTGGCAGGTAGAGAGAAAGTATTATAAAATATAAAAGAGACAATAGTACCAACAGCTAAAAAGAATTTTTACAGAACACAAAAAAGAAAAGAAACCGGTTGAAGGATACAAGGAGGCACTTCACAGAGAGAAAATAGAAATGCCTTGAAAACATGGATACTTGCTCTTTCCCACCATCATTCAGGCAATTATAAACTGCAACTTTAAGAATGAACATCAAATATACACATTTCATATGAGTAAAAGTAAAATAAGGGTGAACCTGGCTGGTGTGGCTCAGTGGACTGAGTGCAGGGCTATGAACCACAGGGTCACTAGTTCGATTCCCAGTCCAGGCACATACCTGGATTGCAGGCCAGGCTCCCAGTAAGGGGTGCACAAGAGGCAACCACACATAGATGTTTTGCTCCCTCTCTCCTTCCCTTCCCCTCTCTAAAATAAATAAATAAATAAATAAATAAATAAATAATTTAAAAATTAAAATAAAATAAGGTGTGAAAGTATAAAGCTTGGGCAGCTCATATAGGAAGAGTCAGTGGGCACTGAGCATGGCCAACTGCTTGGTGATCTGATAGCAGCTGTCAAAACATAAAATAGGCCACATCACCTGTGGGCATCTCGGGCTCAGAAAGCACGAGCCCTGTGCCTAAGTGCACATCATTCTATGCCAAGTAGAGTCTTAAAAAGACCAGCAGGGAGAAGACAGACCACTCATAAAGGAATGAAAAGTATCATGACAGCGAAACAGAAACCTCCTAGTAATGGGAGGTTACTTTCAAAGTGCTGAGTGGAAAAACTGTCAGATATATTACTGTTCAACAGTGAAGGTAAGATAAAGACAACTTCAGAAAAGCAGAAGCAGGACTTAGCCAGGTAGCTCCGTTAGTTAGAGCATCATCCCCATACACCAAAGGTTGTGGGTTTGATCCCCGGTCAAGGCACATACGAGACTCAATCAATGAATGCCTGTGGAACAACAAATTTTCCTGTCAAATCAATAAATAAAACAAAAGAATTTTAAAGCAGAAGCGGAGTTTATCTCCAAAGGTAATAGCCAAAAGAACTGGAGAAGTTATTCTTCAGGAAAAAAACCAGAAGGAAAAAAAATGGAAGAAAAGGAAATGATGAATGTGTATTAAAATCAAATCCAGACCATACAAAATGCAGCAGTAAGTGACCCATAGGGTTAAGAATGGGATGAACTAAAATCCTGAGTGTCAGTAGACTGAAAGATGGGAAAGGAATAAGAAACTTAAGTGTCTTATACTTGAACAGCAATTAAAGTAAAATTAAATTAAAAAGAAAAAAGAAACTTAAGTGTCTTGACACCCTTATATTTTTCTTGATTCAGGTGAGACCTGGGCAAGTCAGGAACAAAATAAGTATCATGTAAAACTTCTAATCCCACAGAGTAGTGGTTTTCAACTTGGGACAGTTTTACCCACAAAGGACATTTTGGGATGCCTGGAGACATTTTGCTTGTCATCACTGGGCAGTGGTTTCACTGGAGTTTAGCACACTGAAGCCAAGAATGCTGCTAAACACCCTTCAATACACAGGAAAGCCCCTCATAACATAGAATTATCCGGTCCCAATGTCAACAGTGCTAAGCGTGGAAAAATCCTCTTGTAGGAAGGAAGATAATAGAGAAAAGAAAACCAGATCAATCCAGAAGCTATTAAGGGGTAAAGCCCAGAAAGGATAGATTAAATAGAAAGTATAAAACAACAACAAGCCCTCGCTGGTGTGGCTCAGTGGACTGAGCACCAGCCTGTGAACCAAAGAGTTGCTGGTTCGATTCCTAGTCAGGGCACATGCCTGGGTTGTGGGCCAGGTCCCCAGTAGAGGGCATGTGAGAGGCAACCACACATTGATATTTCTCTCCTTCTCTTTCTCCCTCCTTTCTCCTCTAAAACTAAATAAATAAAATTCTTTAAAAAAAAAATGTACATGGCCATGATCGCCAGATAAAGACTCTGCATCACAATGCGTTTGTAACAGACATACCTAAGCAAACAAACAAACAAACAAAAATACCCACAGAAGACAACAGCAAAAGTTTGGAAGAGACAACTGCTAACCAAACAAAGATTTTATGACTCTTTGCTAACCAACACAATGCAGTCAGTCAGGATTATGAATTGAAATTAGCAGAAATCGGCAAACCCAACCATAATGGGTAGGGTTTTTTAAAAAAATATTTTATTTATTTTATTTTTAGAGAGGGGGAAGGGAAGGAGAAAGAGTGGGAGGGAAACATCAATGTGTGGTTGCCTCTCATGTGTCCCCTACTGGGGACCTGGCCTGCAACCCAGGCATGTGCCCTGACTGAGAATCGAACCAGCAACCCTTTGCTTCACAGGCCCGTGCTCAATCCACTGAGCTACACCAGCCAGAGCCATACTGGGAGGTTTTAATGAACCTCATTCAGAAATAGAAATTCAGAAAAATTGATTAGAAATGAGCAGGAGAGGATGTAATCAGCCAGCCTGATTGCACAGCTTGATGAAGAGTACAACACCAACAATTAGAGCCAAACACTTTCCAAGCACAAATGGAACATTTGTTAATACTAGTCATAAACCAGGCCAAATAAAAAGTTCAACAAACGCCAGGCCACAGCCTCTTCACAAATATGGTCCAGTTAAAAACCAGTAACAGAAACAAAACCAAATACAAGAAAAACAATATAAAAAAACAAACCCTTATTTGTTTGGAAAAATAAAAAAATATTTCTCAGTAATTCTCAGATAAAGAGAAATCTTGACAGACATTAGAAAACACCAGAACTGAACAAATGATGAAATGGAACAACTCAAAATGTGTGGCAAATGAGGATGCAGCTAATATAGTTCCTAGGTGGAAAATATTGGCTTTCATGCTTACATTTAAAAAAACCTGAAGGGCAGTGAGCTAGCTCACTGTTCAACTTAAGACTTAAGAAAGCCCTGGCCTGAATGGTTCAGTTGGTAGGTATATCATCCCATAACTGAAGAACTGCGGGTTCGATTCCCAGTCAGGGCACATGCCTAGGTTGCAAGTCAGATCCCTGGTCCAGGTACGTACAGGAGGCAACCAATCAATGTTTCTCTCTCACATCAATGTTCCTCTATCTAAAAACAATGAAGAAAAAAAAAGCCCTTGAATGAGAATTTTAAAAAAACAAGACTTAAAGGAAAGAACCATGGAGTAAGTGAATAGGAAGTGGAAGGTGATAACAAAGGTAAAAGAAGGAAAAAAGAGAGAGGAAAAAAGGTAAGAGCAGAAATTACAGAACCTGAAAACATGGAGACACCCAAGATGATGAAAACCAAAAGTCTGTTACTTGAAAAGACCAATTAAATAGATATGCCTTTGGCAAGAGTGATCATTAAAAAGGAGAAAGGAGGTACATTTAAGTGATATCCATCAGGCAAAGGGGATTTAATTAAGGAAGTAAAAACTGGAAATGCTGGATTTATCCTAGCAAAGCAAGGACGGTGGGACATTAGAATATCCACGGACACAATTCCCATATTTTCAGACAAAAGTAGAAGACAGCCCCTTGCAACAAATCTCTATATATTCATAAAGCACTAATTTAAAGAAATCTCACCCAGACTCCTGATCAAAATGCTGCCAGACTAAAGTAGAAGGCCCCTTTACCCTATATCAATAAATTCAGAAAGTACTTTAAAGAAAGTTCTGATTCATGATGAAAATTAACAACTAAGAACATGAGGAATTAAGGTGAATGTCACCCCTAATAAGGAAATGTAAGTACTGTTCACTCTGAAGACTAAGACCCCACATGTCTGCTGTGCCCACAGCATTCAACAGTGATGTCAAAGGCCAGATGACCCTGCCCCCTGCTGTTACTCCTAAAGAAATGGACTCCTGAGCCTGCCTAGCCACCTTGCCACATGTTCCCTATATTGGGCCCTCTGAGTAAACTGGGGCCTGGGTGACCTGTGATTGTCCTGTGAAAATAAGAAATGCAGAGCACTTCCTACAGGTCCATTGGGGGAGGATGCATGTGTGCACTTAAACCAGATAAGACAGACACACAGAAAAGAATACCACTTTGGAAAACTTTTTAGACAAACAAAATATTACGGAAGTAAAAATACTAAAATGCCCTGGCAAGATACCTACCAAAGACGTGATCATGAAGGTCTTAAGGGCATCGAGGGGAACAGGTCTTCAGGAGCAAAGGAAATGTCCATTTTGTCTATAATAGACATGTTTACTGAAATAAGACTTATACATCACTAAGAAATGTGAATGGCTGACCAAACAGTAGAAAAGATCTGCAAAGCACACATCTGATAAAGGATTTACGCACAGAAGATCTGAGAGCACATGAAAAGTTCATCAACATCACTTCTGGCCAGCCCCCCCAGCAAAAAAAAAAAACAAAACAAAACAGAAAATAACAAGTGTTGTGAGGAAGTAAAGAAACTAGAACCCTCACACACTGTTGGTGGGCATGTAAAATGGTATAGCTGCTTTGGAAAACTGTCTGTTTCTTGAAAAGTTAAACACAGAGTCATCATATGACCCAGCAATTCCACTCCTAGGTATCCATTAAAAAAAATGCAAACATGTCTACAAATAAACCTGTATCATGAACAGCAACACTATTCACGATAAACAAAAAGTAGAAACAATCCAAATAAATGTACATCACCTGACAGGTGAACAGCTAAACTAAATGTGGAAATCCACATAATGGCCCTGGCTGGTATGGCTCAGTTTGTTGGGCACTGTTACACAAAACGAAAGGTCACAGGTCTGATTCCCAGTCAGGGCACATGCATAGGATGCAGATTCAGTCCCAAGTTGAAGCGTGTACAAAGGCAACCAATCGATGTTTCTCTCTTACGTCAAAGTGTCTCTTCCTCTCTTTCTCCCTCCCTTCTCCTCTAAAAATAAATGAATAAAATATTTTTAAAAAATAAAAAGAAATCCACATAATGGAATATTCTATTATTCTTCAGTCATAAGAAGAAATGAAGTACTATACATGCTTCAATAACACAGATGAACCTTACACATTATGCTCAGTAAAAGAACAACACATTATATGATCCCATTTATATCATGTTCAAAACAAGTAATTCCATAAAAATTTAAAGACTATTTGTAGTTGCCAGGAGCTGGGAGAAAGGGGGGAATGGGGAATGAATGATAATGGGTGAGTTTTCTTGGTCTGATAAAAATGTTCTGAAATTACATAGTGGTGGTGGTTGCAAAACTTTGTGAATATACTGAAAACTACCAAATTGTAAACTTTGGATGAATTGTATATTATAAGAATTATATCTCAATGAAGCTGTAAAAAGTAAATTTACGCTTTCAAGAACAATGCTAGTAATGCTAAGCACTGATATACACCCTATAAGAGATGAATCTCCCCCAGCCGGACCTGTGGCACTTCCCCTTGGCAGTATCCCCTGGGGGCCATCTGGCAATCTGCAGGTGTTAGGTCATCACAAAGATGGAACCAGGGGAACTCCTGACATTGGATGGGCCTAGGCTGGGGAGGCAGATTTACTACCATACCTGGAACTGTCCCACATGATGCTTAACCATCCTGTGTCCCACAGACCCTACAGGTATCATCCTGGGGTACTTTGGAACAGAACGATACCGCGTGTATTACAAGACGTTACAAAAAGGGTGCTTTTGTTAAGAAGGAAGCTAATAGGAAGTCCAGATATTGCACTGAATTCATGAACTCATTCCCCACTCTGCCCCTCCCTCCTTGACAAAACTGGCCATTCCAAATACACCCTCAGTCAATGAGGGTGTGAGTACCATACTGAGGTTATTGCAAAAAGAACAAATGGAACAAAAATACCAAAAAAAAAAAAAAAAAAAAAAAAAAAAAAAAAAAAAAAAAAAAAAAAAAAAAGAAAAACAAAAAACAAATGATGACCAGGAGTACATTAGGGCTGACTTTGGGAAAAATAGTATTAAAGCAGAGATTTTAATGCAGGAGTCACACTGAATTTCATTTGTTGTTTGTTTTTAAAAATGTCTCAGGAGCATTTGAGATCTTGCTCTAGGGCATATGTCTTCAGTTTAGCTCAAACAAAATTCTAAAAATTCTTAAAAATAAAAATTAAGAAATAAAATATCTCATATTTCCCCTATATGTATTTGTGTATTACTGTTTTTAGCAATACAACCATGTAAAAATTACATTGTAAAAATTTCACCTTGCCCTGACCGGTGTGGTTCAGTCAGCTGGGCATGGTCCAGCAAAGCAAAAGGTTACCAGTTTAACTTTACCTGGGTTGCGGATTGGGTCTCTGGTTGGGGTGCACGCAGGTAACAACTGATTGATGTTTCTCTCGTACATTGATGTTTCTCTCCCTCTATTTCTTCCCCCCTTCCCCTCTCTCTAAAAGAAAAAATAAATAAAATCTTTACAAAAATTCATCTTGATGCTGTTCACATATTTTTGGGGTCAGTGTATCCCTTCTACTCATCCACTGATCCTTTTCTCGAATGTCCAGTATGCCACTTCCCTGAAGCCCCAGCATTACTAATTTTCCCCAGCCTGTCCTTCTGTTCCCCATGCCCATTGAAGAAGGTGGCTTCCAAGGCTTTCTACACACTGAATGTTGCCCTAGCACATGCTGACACATCAAGTCTAGAGAACTTTCTGTGATAAATTGTCCTGATGCTGTTCCAGGTCATAACACAGAGGGTGACTCACCTGTGGATACAACCCAGCTCATCTGGACACCCTGGGCTACCTTGTAGTGTAAGTGCTCAGAACCCACTCCCACTAAGGTACTATGTTTCTTCCTTTCCTCCTTAATACACCCGGTATAGGTTCATTTCTCCAATATTCACTGTTCCAGCAGCATCCACCCGTACCTTACCTCATTCAATTTCACTGAAGGCAATAAATTCTGACTATTTTATTTCTTAATCCAAACCTACAGTCTCCAGCACCAGACTGCTTCCTGTGTCATAAGGTAGCTGTACCCAAGCATTTAAATACAAACACATATATTTTAATACAAATGCCTTTCTTTGTATTGACTCTTTTTTTAATTGACTCTTTACATGCACACAGGACTTTAGAATTTTTACAATTATGTGGATATGTAATATTATGTATAAAATTTCTTTCAGATTGGTAAAAGGCACATTGCAAACCTGATCATAAAGAATGAGCATTACCCAAAAATAAACTCAAAGCGATTGCCTAGGACTAAATGGGAGAGAGATGATAGGGAGTGACTACTAATGGACACAGGCTCTCTTTTCAGGGATGATAAAAATATTCTGTTGCCCTGTCCAGATAGCTCAGTTAGTTAGAACGTCATCCCAATAAGCCAAGATTGTGGGTTTGATCTCCAGTTGGGGTACACACAAGAATCAACCAATGAATGCATAAAGAAGTGGAACAACAAATCGATGTTTCTCTCTCTCCCTTCTTCTGTCCCTCTAAAATCAATAAATATTTTAAAAAATAAAAATAAATATTCTAAAATTGTTATTGGTAATGGATACACAACTATACAACCTAGTAAGTATACTCAAAACCAATAAATTTTATATCTTAGAATGGCGAACTATATGGTTTGTGAATTATATCTCAATAAAATTGCCTTAAATTTTTTTTAAAATATTTTATTTTAATTTTTAGAGAGGGGAAGGGAGGGAGAGAGGGAGAGAAACATCAATGGATGGTTGTCTCTCACACACCCCTTACTGGGGACCTGGCCTACAACCCAAGCATGTGCCTTGACTGGGAATCTAACCAGCAACCCTTAGGTTTGCAGGCCAGCACTCAACTACTAAGCCACAACTGCCAGAGTTAAAACTGCATTAAAAAAAAAAAAAAAAAGCAGGTCTTGAGTCTGTCAGGGTCATAACCACTGGTCTAGACCCCACCTGGCACAATTCTGGACCTAAGACTTCATGAAGTAACAGTTTTATAAGATATGCCAAAGTTGTGTAGAATTCTATTCCCAGGCACTCACCTCTGAAGGGCTTTATCCCCAATCTCCAGGAGCCTGCAAAGAAATCCACTTAGGCCCAGTGCCTGGATGTTTGAAATTGAGGGCTGCCAGACCTCAGCTGTACAAGACCATCTGCATGGTTCATGCCATCTCTGTAGACCAAACATGATAATGTTTACTTGTTCAAATAATGCATTTTTGTAAAGGTTTTATTTATTTATTCACAGAGAGAGGGAAAGGGAAGGAGAAAGAGAAAGAGAGAGAGAGAGAGAGAGAAATGATTAGTTGCCTCTCGAATGCCCCCAGTTGGGGACCCAGCCGAAAACCCAGACATGTGCCCGGACTGGGAATTGAACCGGCAGCCTTTTGGGTCACAGGCCAGCACTCAATGCACTGAGCCACACCAGCCAGGGAAATGATGCATTCTTTAACAAAAATAGATTCTTGTCTACCAAATTTATCCTTGTCCTAACAAAGTCACCTCCCTGACTACCAATTGTGATAAAGTCTGACTCCCATTTTTAATGACTGACTACTAACAGCTTTCAAGCACCTCTCCACCCTGTCACCTCCTTCCACCCCACATCTAGGCAAGCAAACGAGAAAGCCTGAATAATTTCTCCTTTGAGTTAGCAGTAAGTTCAAACCATTCAAGCCTCAAGCAAGGCAAGGCCACCCTCATGCCAGCTCCACTCTGGAATCACAATAAAAGCCCAGCCAGCCTCCTTTTCCTGCTCTCAGGCTATTTTTAGATTACTTTGAGAAGAATACACTGCTCTCTCAGGGAAGCCTCATTATGTGAATAATCAAACTTTTATGCTCTTGGCGGTGTATGTGTAAAACATATGAAGTGAGTGTATATATTAGTATTTGAGACAAGGAGAAAAGAAAGGTAAAGCTTATGTAGCAAAGGGTTAACTTGAGAATCTGGATGGTTTTACAAGTGTTCGTTGAACTATTATTGCAACTTTTCCATAAGTATGACACTTTTAAAAACAAAAAGTTGGGCCATGGCTGGTGTAGCTCAGTGGATTGAGTGCAGGCTTGTGAACCAAAGGGTCACCCGTTTGATTTCTGGTCAGGGCACAAGCCTGAGTTGCAGGCCAGGTTCCCAGTGGGGGACGCAGGAGAGGCAACCACACACTCATATTTCTTTCTTTCTCCCTCCCTTCCCTTCTCTCTAAAGGTGAATAAATAAAATCTTTAAAAATACAATTAAAAAATAAAAATAAAAAATAAAAAGTTGGTCCCAGGCAAGAAATAAGGAAGTTCGTCACCACCAAACCAGTATTACAAGAAACGTTAAAGGGACTTCTTTAAGAAAAAGAAAAAAATAATAAATAATAAAGTGGCAGTAATTATATACCCATCAATAATTACTTTAAATGTAAATGGATTAAATACTCCAATCAAAAAACATGGGAGGTTTTCCCTGATCAGTGTGGCTCAGTTGGGTCTCCTCCTACCAAGTGAAAAGGTGTTGATTGGACTCCCAGTCAGGGCATATGGCCTGGGCTGTGGGCCAGGTCCCCAGTTGGGGGCGTGTGAGAGGCAAGTGATGGTGTTTCTCCCACACATTAATGTTTCTCTCTTTCTCCCTCCCTTCCCCTCTAAAAACAAATAAATAGAATCTTTTTTTTTTTTAGAGTTAGGTGGGCCCTGGCTGGTGTAGCTCAGTGGATTGAGCGCGGGCTGTGAACCAAACGATCACGGTTCGATTCCCAGTCAGGGCACATGCCTAGGTTGCAGGCCAGTTCCCAGTGGGGGACACACGAGAGGCAACCATACATTGATATTTCTCTCCCTCTCTCCTTCCCTTCCCCTCAAAAAAAAATAAAATAAAATAAATAAAATATTTTAAAAAAATAAAAAAAATAAAGTTAGGTGGGAAGGGAGAGGAAACAAGCAATAGAATGGAGGGAAGTTACTTGCTGTGGGGGAAATGAACCAAACAAATAAAAGTTTGGTACTGAAAACATTTTCACAGGCCCAAGTGCCTAACGACCAAATTTTTAAACAGGCGAAGAATAAGGGATCTTACTGAGATGATGGTAATTTTGAGAAAGATTTGGGTTGCATTTGTCAAAACTCACCCAATTTTGCCTCAAAATTTTACGAAAGCAGTAGTAATGAACTCCGGCTGAAGTCAAGTACGGTGAGGGGAAAGCGCGGTGATATCTGCCATTTGATTTAAATGTATCCCTAAAAATAGTTAACGGATGGGTAAAAGTATGAATAAGGGGAAATATGAGATACAGCAAGTATAAATGTTAATGGGTCGCTATAAGGTCGCACGAGAATTTCAACTTTTCTACACGTATGAAAACTTGTACCCTGAACTATTGGAGAAAGAGGAGCTAAGGAAATGAACTACCAAAACCAAGGAAGAGAGAAGTAAAACGGCCACAAAAACAGGTGAAAAATGCGGCCCGCACTGAGAACTGCACCAAGACCGGACTTGGTAGATATTCGGTGGGGAAGGGGGAGAAAGAGATGATCTAATACCTGCGGGACTCAGAGGGAAACCGCACAGGTGGCCGGCACCACGGATTTCCCACCACCCGGCAGCAGAGGAGCAGTAGAGGGGGATCGCTGCCGCGGCCAGGGCAAGAGGCAGGTCCCTGAGGAAAGGCCAGCAGATACTAGCACGAAACGGCTAAGCTCCGCGAAAAGAGGGACGTAGGCCAAGAGGAGACCTCACACCCAGAGCAGTATCCTCACCGGGAGAGAAGCTTTCTCCCGCGCAAGGAGCGTCCTCCCGAGAGTAGGCGGCCGCGCCCCGGGTCATCCCCACCCTCTGAGCCACCGCGCCCTGGAACCCGTCGCCAACGCGCCGCTCACTACCCACCGGGACCCGGCGGACACAAACACTCCTCGCAGGAGGAAACTGAGATACTGAAATACCTAGGGTGCGGCACGACTCAGCTCATGCGAGGAGCCAGTGGCGGCGGCCATGTTCCGGCGAGCGCGCATGCGCGAGCCAAGACTTGACTGGGAACGTCTTTAGAGGCCCCGCCCCGCCCCGCCCGGCGCGGTGCGAGGGGAAGGTTCGGACTCTTCACTGGGGCCAGGGGGCTGCGGACCTTCAGTTCCCTGGGCCAGAGCCGGGTTCTGGCTGCCGGGGGCCCAGTTTTTACCTGCAGCGGAGCTGGCTTTGACCCCGTCGGCTTCGCCGCCCGGCGCGCGCGTCTCCAGGACAACGTAGTCTGGAGGGCTGTTCCTCCTCCCCCATTTATTGATGTACGCATGGACTCAAGGATATTTTTTTCTCCTATGGTTTTAATTCAATGCCATTATTATTGTGGGCCCTTATTTTTGTTTACGGCGCAGTTTGCCAAAATGATTCCATACCATACTTTTTTATTTGGAGAAAAGTATTTGAAAATTCCGAGAATTGGACCTCGTTATTATTGGCAATGTAATTGTTTACTTAGAAATCAAAACAGAAGCTCCAGGTTTTATAAATTAGTAGAACGGTTAAATAACGATTTTAGGTAAAAGATTAACATATAAATCAATGTATGTGTTTTATGGGGGAAAATCAACGCATAAATATCAGTAGCCGGGGCTGGTGTGGCTCAGTGTATTGAGCGCTGGCAGGTTGGCGGTTCAATCCCCTGTCAGGGCACGGGGTTTCAGGCCAGGCTCTGTGAGAGGCAACTAATCGATTCTCGAATACATTGATCTTTCTCTTCCTCTGTTTCTCCCTCTTTTCCCGTCTCTTTAAAAATAAGTAAAATCTTTAAATATTAGTAACAAGCAGCTAAAATTTGCTTTAAAAATAAATATCAGCCCTGGCTGGTATAACTCAGTGGATTGAACAGGGGCCTGTGGAGGAAAGGGGCGCCGGTTTGATTCCCAGTCAGGGCACATGCCTGGGTTGCTGGCCATGTCCCCAGTAGGGGACACATGAGAGGCAACCACACATTGATGTTTCCCTCCCACTCTTTCTCCTTCTCTTCCCCTCTCTCTAAAAATAAATAAATAAATAAAATATTTAAAAAATTAAAATAAAAATTAAAAATTTTATTTATTTAGAGGGGAGGGAATTTCAGGGGGAAAGGGTGAAGGGTTTACAGGAACAAGTATAAAG
>PVKM010017095.1:0-26177 GCA_004027735.1 Carollia perspicillata
GCTGCAGGCCAGGTCCCCAGTTGGGAGTGTGTGAGAGGCAACCAACTGATGTTCCTCTCGTACTTCCAAGTTTCTCTTCCTCTGTCTCCCCCTTGCTTTCCCCCCTCTAAAATTAAACAAATAAAATCTTTTAAAATATCAGCAAGAATATAGATCTCAATACTATGAACATGCCATGGCCTAACTAACATTATGGAATAGGACAGTCTAAGACTACAGAAGATGTATCTTTTGCAATTGTTAAGCTAATCAAAACCACCAAAAAAGTTATGGAAGACTAAAATCTTACAGAATATGTTCTCTGACCACAGTAAAATTAAATTATAAATAAATCAGAATAAGATATTAAGAAATCCCAAAATTCAAAAATAAAAGATCATACTTCTAAATAGTAAAAAAAATTAAAAAGAAATCACAAAGGAAAATAGAATACATTTGGGGGCTAAATGAAAATAAAATAAATGAAAATAAAAACAGAACATATCAAAATTTGTGGGACACTGTGAAAGAAGGATATTTAAAGGTAGCTAGAGCAGAGGACAGAGAAAAATTTCCATCTTTAACTGCCTATCTAGAAGAGTTATCTGAAATCAATCATTTGAGTTTCACCTTAAGAAACTATGAAACGTTAAACAAATTGTAGGGGGAAATAAAGGTAAAAAATGAAATAAAGGAGACAAATGATAGAGAAAGTATGAAAGCCAAAAGTTTTTCTTCTAAAAGACTGATAATATTGTTTAACATTTAGAACAAACAGGTTAATGGAGAGAAACACAAATTGTAAATAACAGGCATAAAAAAGGAGATAATCACTACAGAATGAATATTAATAATGAATAACTTTGTGGCAACAAATTCAACAAATCAAATTCCTATGAAACACATTTTATGTCAGACTTGACATAAAATGGCACAGAAAATTAAATAGCTTTGTATCTTTTGAAGATGCTGAATTCACAAATAAAAACTTTTCCTCAAAGAGAACTCCTAGCTCATATGACTTTCTAGTGACTTCTACCAAACATCAAAGAAAGAAATAATACAATACTTACACATACCCTTTAAGAAAACAGAGAGGGAAATGTTCTAGTTCACCATATAAACCTAGGATTAGCATCAGTCAAAACACCAAGTATTTATTTAATTTACAGAAAAATTATTACTCATGAACACAGGGAGAAAACTCCTTAGCAAAATATAGACAGGCTGAATCCACCAATAAATAAAATGAATAAAAGGTGACTCACTGAAGTTTACCTCAGGAATCCAAAGTTGCTTTAATATTTGAAAACCAATCAATGTTTTCACAAGATGAAAAAGAAAACTATGTAGATGGTTGCAGAGCAGCAATGTAAAGGTAATTACTTTTAATTCAAAGTGGAAAACAAAGTGGCCATTTGTAAAATGAGAAAGCAAACTGCATATTTGTTACAACCACAAAATATTCTCTTTTTTAAAAAGATTTTATTTATTTATCTTTAGAGGGGAAGGGAAGGAGAGAAGGAGAGAAATATCAATGTATGGTTGCCTCTTGTGCATCCCCTAGCTGGGAACTGGCCTGCAACCCAGGCATGTGCCCTGAGTGGGAATCAAACCACAATCCTTTGGTTCGCAGGCCCGCGCTCAATCCACTGAGCTACACCAGCCAGGGCCAAAATATTCTTATGATATTTAATTATATCCATTATTGCTTCACCGTATCTTTTAATACTCATTGCATTTTTGTCCTCTTCTGCAACTACACATCTCCACCCACCTGCCCAATACTGGTAAACAAATAAATAACAAAATACATTAATTTTTTTTCTTTCTAGGGGTTGGAGCTCCCAGTCAGCAGTTAGGGCTCTGCAGATGCCATCTGCCTCTTTCCTCTTCCTCTAGAGTTTCAGAGGGAGCACAAGCCGTGGATCGGGTGAACTGCCCTCTACTCTGTTTCTGCTCCGAGCCACAGCCTTCAGCAGCCGCCCCCCCCAACACTCACTGCAGTGCTCCTGGGGCGTCAAAATGCATGTTGACATGTAACAATGAGTCATTAAAAAAGACTCAGATATGAGCTAAAAACAATCACTCATGTACAAAATGTCCTAAACACTCTTCCTAAAAATGCTATTTTAGATGATTTCCTACCATGTTGTCCCAGAAATAGAAGTCTAGAAAGCAACTTAAAATTAAATTATATTTTATAAATCATTATATAATTAAGTAGAGAGCACTAAATACAATCGGCAGAACAGTACCATTTGTTATAATAGGAAGAAAAGACATGAAAGAAATGAAACAAAATAATTTGATTACTCTTTTCTGGTCTAATGGTCACTTCTTTGGCTGTAAAGCACCTGAAACTCCTTCCTGTGTTAGAATTATCCACCTTATTATTCTCCCCTACAGAAGTGAAATATGTCCAATAGTAGCTTTCCTAGTAGCCAAAGAGAGGGTGTGGGACCTTAGCCTGACCAACCGAAAGCACCTGTTCTTAGGCTTCAAGTGAAAAATGAGAGATGCAAAGAAGCAGGAGCAGGCCAGGCACCACTAAAGACCCAGAGCAGTGATGGCAGTGGTGCTGCCTGGCGTCTGCAACCTGCAGACTCTCGAGCATCACCACTTAGACTAGATCTATAGTGAACATTTGTTATTGGTGATGCTGACTGGGAGGAGTTGGTCCCCTAACTGTCCCAGCCATGCTCTACCATGCTGTAAACTGCTGTAAATAAATGCTTTTTCAGTTTAACTCAATAAAACTGGCTTCATTTGCTCACAACAATGAATCCTGCGTAATACATCTACTACCATGCAACCAACCTCAGTATGCTGAACTGCCACCTAGAAGAAGCTATACCCAATACACAGAGCTACTTCCAGTTTTTATACTGGTGAAAAAAAATTTTTTTGCTCCCTTCTAAATTTCCTACTTATCTTAGCTTCTTACTTTTAAAGGCTCTTCTCAAATTAAAAGGTCTTTCCTGTTTCAGGGTTAGAAATTATACTTTCTAAGTATGAATAAAATGACTGAAAATAAATTAGGATACAAACTCTATTAACAGACGATGTACAAGATAATAAAAAGACAAATATCATTCTATCCTAAGTTACTATCTGTAAACGAGGAGTAGATTACTGAAGCAAAGTTCCCCATGATGATTATTCATTAGCTTATTCAAAGCGGCTTTAAGGGCTCAGTCCATTTGCCAAATTGATTCTTGCCCAAATTTTCCTGGCACACAAACTACCAGTTAACCCTCCTATTAGTAGTCTCAGTAGGAACCAATGCATGAATGAGCACGGAGCCTCTTCTCTCTCCTGGAGAGGCCAACCAGAGCAGCGCTCAGGCCAAATGTCTCAGAATTACCCAAGAGCTGTGCCCAGTGTCAGATAATAAATACTTGAATTGTAGATAATGAGTCCTTTGCTTTCCCTGACTCTTGCTCTGGCAGTGATTTAAAGAACTGGACTCATTGAAAATAATGGATTTTTGTCTTACTATTTTAGATTTCTAAAGTTTCAATTTATTCTATGTGCAAGGGAATTGAAGATGTCTGGTTAAAATACTTTCAGGATTACAGGTGACAGGTAATTTTGTTGCTAAAAAGGTGAGTTTGGTGTTTCTGGCCTTATCAGCTGACATAGTATTTTCATAATAAGGTTCAGGATAAGAGTACAAACTGTAATTTTTCTTACATGACACGATCTACTAGAACAGAATATCCATCGGGGACACTGGGTAGCACTGCCTATCAGAGTGAACCTCCACTGAGACTACACAGCCAATGAATCTGCCCATAAAGGACCACTGTATCCTCACTGTATGGGAGACAGATCACTGGCTCATTTCATATTATCCTGCCAGGACTCACAGGACAGAAAAATATCTCCTTTCATTCCCAGGCAGGTTGGAAATGACCCAGTCATTCAGAAACAAACAGGATGTAAGTTGATTTTTTTTAAAAAATTAGTTAGATAATAAAATCTTTGATTCAAGTCAAAATGAGTTTCTTCTTTTTCTAAAAGAGAAATAGCAGATAAAATGCACAACTGAAGTAAAATTTAGGAAAGCATGCATTTTTATATATTAAGTGAAAACTATAATTAAAACCAAATATTTCTTGATTTTTGATAATACAGCATAAAATCCAGCAGAAATACTTCATTATGAAATAGTTCATTTGACATGTTAAGAACATAATTGAAAAGTGTCCCATCCAAGAAATATAAATGAGCTTCAGTGACATCAGCTGAAATACACTGGATCTTGCATCTGTGGTTTGTGGGGGTTTTTGACAATCTTCGGAGACCTCAGTGCTGGGATTTGCAGAGGGTCTGCAACACCCAAAGTAAAACCTTTTGATTCCACCTCACGTCCATGCAAAGCCTTCAGTTCTTCTTTCTTTAATACATTACCCAGTGCTTTAGTTTTCTACCATGTGACATACTGATGAAAATGTTTGCTTTTATTCAACGCCCATACCAGAACACTGACATACACACATTAATTCAAAGGTCTAATTACAGGGAACAGACATACACATTAAATGACAGTATCATAAATATTTACAGTATAGTGCATTCAGGTTGATAAGCAGGGTTACATGTGAGCTGTAACAGCTTCTCTGAAAAGCACAAATAGAAACATTTTAATTTATGCTTTAATGATGGTTGGAAGAACATATTGCTCTTTATCCTGATTACATTACACAGCATTAGCTTCCATGATTTCCTCACTCTTTTCTAATAAGGGGAATTAGCAATCTTGGCCGCATATCAGAAGGACAAAATTTAAACTTTTATTTCCTCATGGCTGCTGACAGTAAGCTTCTATCACTCAGGAGTCATTGAACCATCTACTCATGTGCAATAAATAAGTGTGTGTTGGTCGGGGAGGTGAGGGGTGGGGAGGAAGCCAGTTTAAATGAAACACATGTGAGCGGGAGCCTGGAGGTCTGCAGCAAACACAGCTATCAGACCCCAGAGGCAAGTCTGAGACTGACCAGGGCTTCAAAATGACATGAAGTGAGATTGCATGCAAACTTTCATTCTAATTCTCCTCATGCTGGTTTCATTTTCCAAAGAAATAATTTAAACGATTTTGAGTTTTAAAGAAATATTTGAGATAGCTGGGTAATGTAACTTGGGAATGCCACCTCATGGTCAGGGTCATGGCTGCATGACTGGATTGCCCACCTAGGAGGTAGGCATGTCTTATGGCACTAGAAAAGGGAAATTCAGAAGAAAAAATTTGTATTTTAAAGAAAGCATTAAAGTCACTATTATGGAAAACATAATTAATTTCTTTGTCAAACATCTTTTTCTAGTTCAATGTTGTTTTTTTTTAATTTTGAGTGACATCTGAAAAATAAACACTAGAATCTGTCAAAATTTTGAATTTCTGAGAACTTATCCCAAATCTTTTTGAAAATACAGTATTTAAGAACAAGAGATAACCTCAGAGATGATCTCTGCATTCTACGCTGTATTATGGGAAAAATGACCGTTTGAAAGTCTCAATACCTTCTTTTGTCTGCTCTCAGCAGCAGCTAGCTGTGTGGACATCCTTTCTTGCATTTTTCTGCAGTGGGCCATGACTGCTTCAAGGATGGAGAGGGGGTTGGTACAAACTGGCTTCTTGTCTTGATCGCCAGCACCTGCTTCATAGTCTCTCTGCAGTGCCAAGAATGGGTCGTTTAAATTAAATCTTCCATATCGTTCCTGGATAAATACCTCCTTCCTGCGAGCCTAGAACAAAATCAGAGGAATGTACTGAAGAAAGAAATGAGAAGTTAAGATATTTATAAGAAGGTTCTGTGATTATATTTCCAAATGGAATTCACAACTCTTTTGCGTAATGGCTTGTGTATGATATTAGGCAGAGAGCAAGATGCAAGGGGAGTTTGAACCCAATTTCTGACTAGCCTGGCATATCATTGCATCTACTGTTAAATTTCTTCCTTTAAGAATATTGTCTTTCAAATTACAAATGATACTGATATATTTTTCCTATGATGCTCACTCCTTCAAGGATCTGTTTTAGGTGCAGGCTTTTTAAATTTAAAGTAAAAATCAGAACAATCAACAATTAAAATAAGTTTTAGCAAAAGTTAAAAGAATAAAATTATCTCTGTTGTCAGAACTTATATATTTTTCATAGTACTTACAAAGTCACAAAATATAAATCTCCTACAAGTTTTGAATAGCCAAAAAGAATTTATAAGGATATTTGCTAAAGAAGAAAATAACTTCATGCATTTTTTAGTTAAAAATTCACAACATTCTCATTTTGTGAAGTTTAAACAACTATTAAAAACCTCCAGAAAATTTAAGAGGATACAAATATCTCATCATTGAAGGGCATTAAAATATAGTTCACAGAATCCCAGGAAAGAATGCAACCAAGTTTTACTCTAAATGTCAATCCACCAGTGTTCAAAGTTAATGGCACATCCACGTGGCACTACAGGCAATTTTTGATAAGTAGCCTACTATAGTCTTTGCATAAAATGGAAAACTGAAGTAGAAATATATTGAAAACTAGCAACACTCTTCTAATTCAGGTCATTCAAAAGAGCCCCTAGGAAAAAAATTATTCTATGTCACTGCCAGTGGAAAAACAGGATAGTTTAATATAAATCAAGCTTAATTGTTCCAAATGTTAAGTGTGTATTCTAAAGATACACTACATACTTTTACTCACTTTAAAAAGCAACCACATTGAGCTACACTTTTCCATTTTTAGACCACTGTTGGCAAGACAACAACTAGATAAACACAAATGCAAATGACAAATGGGAAAACCTAACATTTAGTTTTCCTATTACCAAATTAGATAAATTTGAAGATACAATTTACAAAAAGTCCAATTTCACCATTAAATTCAAGTGAGTGTTCAGAGCATCATCTGAAACTTAAAAGTTAACATGGTTTATGAATCAAAAAGCATTTAATATTTCTAGATTCTTATGTAGTCAATACACTGAAAAATACCACTTTCGATGTGCAACTTCAAAAGAAGTTTCATTTTTAATGATTTAAAACTTAAGTCATTCACTTAATTTTTATTGAATGTAGTAGTTCACCCCCCACTCCAGAGGAAATCTTAGAAAATTCCGTGGTTTTTCGAATTACTTTTATCTAATACAAGTCCTGTAGTCACTCTAAAACATAAAACAGTCTCCACCTGGCTACCGGAATCTCCAGCTTCAGTGATAGGGCAGCTTATCTTCCCCACCTAGGACCTGCTGCCGATTGGCATACATCACCTGGGAAAGGAGTGTTTATGAAAACCTCTTTTCATCTGAATCACCTCTCCCGCTTCCTAAGCTGTTTTTAGCCCTCTCTGGGTTGGAAGGGACTGGAGGTAGATGACGAAAATGGAGGTCATAGAAGCAGGAACATTCTACCTGACTGGTTCACTAGCCTCATCAATGAGTATGGTGAGTATTTAAAGCCTACTCTTTCTCGCTTTAGAGCAGTGGTCCCCAACCTTCTTGGCACCAGGGACTGGTTTCGTGGAAGATAATTTTCCCATGGATCCAGGCTGGGGGGGTTACAGGCAGTGGGGAGGCAATGGTTTCAGGATGATTCAAGCACAGTACATTCAAGCTCACCTCCTGCTGTGTGACCCAGTACTGACAGGCCACAGACCAGTACTGGTGTGTGGTCAAGGGGTTAGGGACCCTTGCTTTAGAGGACCACCCCTTCTCCCCCTGCTGAGACCCCTTCATCATAGTTTCCTTAAGGCAGGTAATAAATGTAGGACAGACTACAAATGGTAATCTGTGGGAGTCCAGTAAAAAATGAAAACATAAGGCTGTTTATTTTAAAAATTAAGAATTTCAAGATGGTAACAGCATCCTATTTAACCAAGTATGGGGCCCTTCTTAGGGTTTGCCTTTTTGCAACTGCATAGGTCGTACACCCACGAAGGTGGCCTTGTATACACTTTTTGTGAAGCATCTAGAAAGCAGATTTTGTGTTATCCAGTCTTCTTTATTAAATAGGACCTGAACCAACCTCATCCCCTCCCTTTGATGTTCATGGCCCAATGTAGTCTACAGGACACACTCACGGGTCTTCATCTGAACAGTATCTGGCAGTGCAAGATGACTCCTGAAATCACCCCTGTCATTTCTACAGGATTCCAGCTTTTTCATCTCCACTTAGGTTCTGACCACCAAAGCCTTCAGGAGAAACTTATCGGGTCAACTTGTGTCCTTGAAGCCTGTTTCTCTCAACTTGAGATGAAAGGAGAAGCAACTAGATGGGGCAGGACTCAGCACAAGTCTCTCCCGAGACTTTGTCAAAGAATATTTACTCAGATTAAAAAAACAAACAAATAAAAAAACCAAAAACCTTTCTCTATAATCTCCAACAACTAGGTTCTTTTATACCCTTAGTGTGGGCAAGGCATTTAAAAATTAAAACTGGATTTCAAAATTGCTTCACAAAATGGTGTATCTTCATCCTCACTTTAGTATCCAATATTTATTGTTATGGGTTCCCTGCTGAAATGTATGCTTTAGCAACCAATTATAATTACTTGATGTCTACTCACACATCCAATATATTTTATGACATACAGTGCTATAACACACTCAAGTGACTTCTTAACCACATGATTATTCTTAAATCAGAGTGAACTTTTGGTAAATGAGTTAAATTAATTATATATTAATATAAGAGATAAATACATGTATCACTGACCTGTTTCCAGTTTAAACACATTTTATGTTCAGAAAACATTTAATACTAGTTTTTACTAGTGTGAAAAAGTTTTGTGTGTTTTTTGTTGTGTTTGGTTTTGTTTTAAAATGACTACTTTAAATGACAGTCCCACTGAAACACTGTTAAATGTGGGCAATTTTTTTCTGGATACAATATACAATTGTATCCAAGATCTTCAACAAAAAAAAGGCCAGTGATTTTCTTTGTAAGTGTACACTTATATTTAATTTTATGACGAAGTACAAGATACATGCATTCAGTTCCTTTAAGGGTACTCGTAGTGGCCCTCTATTTTCTGCCATTCATTTCAAATTATTTTCTAAGTTCCTTGTGATTTTGTCTTTGCCATATGAATTACAGAGAAATTTTTTTAAAAACTTTTCAAACATTTAGAGTTTTCCTATATAGCTCACTGTTACTGAGTTCTCGGTTACTTCTTTCGAGGTCACTGAATGCATTCTACAAACACAAAGGTCAGTTAAGATGACTGATAATACTGGACTTCCGGGCAAGATGGAAGCATAGGTAGATACACTTTGCCTTCTCACACAACCAAAAGATGGACAACAACAAATTTAAAAACAGAACAGTCAGACCTGACAGAAAATCAAACTGTATGGAAGTCCCACAACCAAAGAGTTAAAGAAGAAACATTCATTCAGGCTGGTGGGAGGGGCAGAGATGGGCAGTGGAGGTGGAGAGGGCATGCAGCAAGGCAGTGGCCGGTTGGTGGAATGTAGTCTGTTCTTATACATATTAGAGCTTGTGTGTATGACCCATGGACATGAACTAAGCGGGAGGAATGATAGTGGGGGCAGGGTACAGGGCAGAGGGGAATAAAGCGGAGGAAAATGGGATAACTGTAATAGCATAATCAATAAAATATATCTTAAAAAACAGAAAAACCATTTAAAAAACTTTTTTCTTTACTTTTATTTTTATTCTGATCTATAAACTATGACTTATTTAAAAAAGATGATAGTGTTATTCATATTTCCTGTTTTTACTGTTTTTTCCTATCAACTACTGATAGAGGTATTAAAATTTATGATTATGAAATTATCTGTTTCTCCCTTTGTCATTTTTTGTTTCAATTTCATATATTTTGAGGTTCTGTTATTAGTCAAGCAAACATTTATAATTACATCTTTGTGATGAATTATTCCCTTTATATCTATAACACTAGGTCTGTTTCTGAATCTTCATTGTTTCCTTTCTCTTTCTATTCATAATTTGCCAGTACGAATGCTTTAATTTGTATGCTACCAGCCAGTAGGACAAGCTCCCTTCACAAAAACCAGTTTCTAAAAATTCCTTTGCTATGTTATCAGCTAATTTTTCTAGATAAAATGTCAATTTATCAACTTCTAAAAAATCAATGACAATATTGATTAGAATTATGCGTACATTAGACCAGGGGTGTTGGTGTCAAACTCATTTTCACCAGAAACCACATCAGCTTCAAGGTTGCCTTCAAAGGGCCAAATAAATTTTAGGACTGTATAAATGTAACCACTCCTTAACTGTTAGGGAGTTGAAATTCCATTTGGCCCTTCGAAGGCAGCCACGAGGCTAATGTGGTTCCTGGTGAAAATGAGTTTGGCACGCCTGCTTTAGACAAACACTGGAGGAAGACATTTTCATGAAATTGAGTCCTGTCATTGGAAAATAATCTTTTTCATTTATTAAAATTTGCTTTTATATCTTACGAAAGTTTGATATTTTCAAATCATTTAGCATAAATTTAAGAATAATGGATCCTTTGGCAATGTTCCCTACTTTCTTAATTATCTGTGTACAGTACATATTTTATCTTGATTAAAATTGGTAAAGTGTTCTCAGCGCTGGCTGCTTATCAGAATCCTACTCAGCCTTGTCCAAGCACTCAACTGGGAAGTCTAGTGAGAGTCCCCTTAGTACTTAGTGCCCCAGCCAAGGACAAGGACTAATAACCAATTTTTTGTTCCTTTATGCACTTTCCATACCATTACTTATTTTTACACTGATTTCTAACTAGGAAAATCTCTAGTCGTTTATTTTTCAAGTAGATTTTAGATGGAAATATTTTATATCATTGTCAATCTCAGGATGATTTTTTTCTTCTTACATGATCACCACCTTGTCCAGGTAAAAACACTTATAAGTGATTTCCTTCAACCAAGATATTGTTTTATCACCTTCGGCATTCTGCAGTGCACAAGAGCAAGTCTGAGACAGGCAGTGTTTTCTCCCTTTCAGGTGAACCTTGTGCTTTTCTGCTTGATTAATTTGTTTTCCTACCCTTAAAATTAATAAATTACATTTAAGATAATTCCTAGTGTTGGCTGGTAATGCCCTGGCATGTAGTCTTTTTAATCTAAAGATTCTGCTACATTTTGTTTCCACCATCGATTCCATTTGTTCTAGTCTCTTTCAAAAGGATGAGATTCTCTCCTATGGAATCTCCATTCTGTATTGTCCACATACATGTATCTTTTCTACTTTATCACTGTATTCCCTTCCTCTGGGTTCTGGGAGATCTTCATTTCATTATGGATTCAATTTTTTAATAGTGTTGATTTTTCACTGTTACTTTAATATATGCTTTGTTTCTCCTAGTTCATTTTGAATTCTTGTAACAACCGTATTAAGTATTATATTATGTTATATTATATTATATTATATTATATTATATTATAATTATATTATATTATATTATATATAAGAACACTGAAGCAGAGGACAAGGGGCTTGTCTAAAGTTGCGGGGCTAGAAGTGGTGGACCTAGGACTCACCCCCAAATTCTTGCCTCCCAGATCTATGCCCAATTCTCTGTTCTTTTCCTTAGCTTTGCAGGTATCCTCTCTCTTCGTCACAATCTGGCTTACCTACCACTCAGTCCCTTCAAAGTCTATGTTTCCCTGAATTTTAAGACAAAAAGCAGATGCTATCTATAAATTACTTTATAAAATTTACTTGTTTCTCATAATTTTGTCAGCTATATGTTGTTCCCTTGCATTTTAAATGTTATCTTCCTTTTTTCTATGCTGCAACTCTTTCATAGGCCTTTTTTCTTTTCTTTCCTTTTTTTCCCTCTCTATCTTTGGACAGTAGAAGTCAACTCGTATCTGGCATTTATCCCAAGCAGGGCAGGTAGAGTCTCCTCCAGTATCTACTTCAGAGGGTTGCCATCACATATGCTTCTCTAACATGGAGAATCGGTGGGCAGAATGATGCAAATTTACATCACTGTGCTCCTTTCAGCCGACTGTAAGAGAAGTCTGAGCTACAGCCCCTGCAAAAGATGGGAATACAGACTCTGCCACTTCCAAGTTATACATATTAGGGCTGATTACTTCACTGCCCTGGGTTTTGACCAGTTCCATGAGGATAACAGCTACCTAACCCATGAAATAATGGATGTAAGGAACTTAGCAGTGCCTGGATAATCGTGAACATGTAATAAGTGACAGCTATCATTTCCATAATGATGACACTCTTT
Organism: Carollia perspicillata; assembly: GCA_004027735.1. NCBI lineage: Eukaryota > Metazoa > Chordata > Mammalia > Chiroptera > Phyllostomidae > Carollia > Carollia perspicillata. The sequence continues at coordinate 12,194 of PVKM010017095.1, forward strand.
TTGGCTTGTTTTTTCCTATTTTTATGTCATTAGTTGATCTCATAAATGGGAGGCTGGGAGTCAGATGACAGTGCCAGTCTCCATGTTATACTCAGAGCTCCCAGGAGAAATCTGCCAAGTGGCCAGTGTGCTGGATGATTGTTTTCATGTGTGTGCCCACATGTGTACAACTATTCTGTCTCTCCTGTGCATCATACACCTTAATGGAAAAGCCTGTGCTTCTGAAGTACATTACTCTAGGGCCCCCTCAGTGTGTGTGGGAACCCGCACACTGAAGGCGCACCCATGAAATGCTACACGTAAACAGAATCAATGTTCCCATGGGTGGAAATGAACTCACCATTTCACAGTTACAGAAACACGTGCAAATATGACACTATGGATAGAGGAAATAGAAATAATATTTTTGAGAGATCTTTTTAAAGAATTACAGAAAAGCAAAGACATAGAAAAAATATAACAATCCTTTTTCAATACTCCTCTTTAATAGATAAAATCAAATGTTCTAACGTAAATCAAATGATGTGTTCTGAAGCACCACATTTAGAGAAAGGAAATACTGTTATGACATAAACCTCAGAAGTTTTGCCAGTATGAATGGAATTTAGATATCACATGTAAATATTCTATTGGTGGCCCTAAAATGACAAATGTATTTCACTTGCTCAAGTTGTAAATCGTATTCTTCAGGCTAAGTTTTCAAAAGTTTTTAGATTTTGAGTAAACTGGTAGAATTTTCCAACAAAATAAATAACCCCATTAAAAAATGTATCAAAGTTTGTGACATTAGAGTGAAGCAGCAACATAAAAGCTCCTGGTGAAGAGGCAACTTAGATAGAATATATGTAGGAAAGTATGTTTCCAATGATTAAAAGAGAGTAGATTTGACTTGACCACTGATTTTTAAAATAAATGTTTGAAAAATGGGCTTTTGTTGAGTGGTCAGACACTGTCTACTTCTGGGGACCAAACGGTCCTGCACCAAGTGCACCAGCGGGGATTCTGCAGGCACCTCCCTTCACATGTGCTGGACCAGATCCATGTTCTGAAAACCACCAAATAGGTCATTCTCCCACTCACATGTTATTCACATCATCACGACTTCACAGAAGTATTTCCTTAATTGGTTTTAATCATCTAGGACTTCTAACTCATAACAAGAAAAAAACCCAGCATTAAACATATTTCCTAAAAATGAACATAAAAGCAGTTATCTTAATGACCAAACAAACAAACTTCAAGAAAATGCAAGGTAGCTTCCTTTGAAATGTTTTAACAGTTCTGGAATAATGTAGTTAGCCAATATGATAATTCCAGAAATACCTATTATTTATAACTCAAGGGGAAATGTGGAAACAGTGTTAACATAAGCATGCCTACGCAAAATTTTTAAAAAGTGAAAAACAAAGAAATAAAGGCAGTGTCTTGTCTACTGGGGATAATGTAACAGATAATTTCTGTGGACAGAGGTTGTGATTAAAAATTTAAAATACCCTCCCTTTCATAGCTGCAGGAAACATAAGTTGGCTTGGTTAAAAATAGAAGTCCCCAGGACACAAAGACAGAATGATGGAGACAGTTTTGCTCTCGGTGCTGCGCCCTTTCCCAACTCCCTACAAAACCTCCTTTGGTCACGGAGGAGTAATTTACTAATCATGAGAACTGCTGAGCATCAGCAAAACATAAACAAAAAGATCTTAACATTCTCACCTTCTACCAGCTGAAGCGGCTCTCTTGCTATCAACAATTGAGGGAAAAGGAAGGTCAAAGGTTGAAAAGCAGTCTTTATTCAAACTCTGCCAGTAATTTCACCACCATTAAATGTTCCCCAGTTCTTCAAAGAATGTATATATTCAGCAGTATATTCTCCTGCTGCTTCTCCCCACAAGAAACCAGGAAATGGCTGCAGCTGCCAGGACAAATTCACTCCACAGATCACAGGGCGACCCTGCGAGAAAGCAGAGTCCCTGGCAGGTGACTTCATCAGACGCCTGCACAGTGGTGTGTGCTCCGTTAGGTGCAGACGTGCAAACTGCGGGCTGACACTCCTAGCTACTCTTAAGTCAGAGGCACAAGGACCTACTAGGCAAAAGGTGAGGAAAAGAGCTGATTGTTTTAAAGGACCAGGCACATCTCAGCAGGACAAATGTCACTTGCAGGCACAGGGTAAGACTCCATTTCCGATCATGGAATGTTATCTCCCTTCATTGTATCTGATGCCAGGACAACTGCGAAAATGCTTTATAAACCATCAAATGTGGTGCATAGGTTGGCTGATATTATTAACACGAAACTGGTCATTTTTCACAGGCCTCTTTGTGTTGGTTCACATCAGTAAAAATGCTCAACTATTTGTGTTTCTGCTGGACTTTTCTTTTTACATTTCATCATTTATTCAAGCAAGGTTTACCCATGGGCCATTTTTCTCCAGCAACCAGCTGCCCTGCTCTTCTTTATTGTGCTGGGCATCTGTGAGCAGAATGGGAAGGGGTACTTAACTAGTCTGTAATAGAGAATTACGGAATACTGTAAACATGTGTTATACATTATGAAACAATGGAATGTAGAGTATCCTCCAAAGGAGTTTAGGCCAGGATGAATGGTAATCGTTTCCTGAGCCTCCAACATGATTTATGACTGTCTGTGATCAATTTCTGAAGAGTAAACCTGAACTACAGTTTTAAAGTTTATTCTTGTAAGAATCCAACTTCTCCTCTCCAAGCTATGCCACCCACTTTCTCACTGAAAGCCTTAGTGGCCTTAGACCAGATGACACTGCTCCTCTGTGTAGGCGGCACATTACAGCGCTTGCTGGAGTTCGCTGCAGGAAGGAGATCAGGACTCTGTCGTTCCCACCCCCTCTGTTCTGGAGCAGCTACTGAAGGCATCTGTTTTTGTCCTCCAATATCCTTAGTCTCCTGCTAACATTCCTAGTGAACACAAGGACAGTGAAATAAAGTTAGTTAGGATGGGATTAAGGTCACCAACCTTGCAAAAATCATGTAAGCTCTCAAAACTCTGATCAGTTATAGGGAATTGTTACATGTAACTAAAGCCTGTGTTCACGGTCCCTCAGCCGGAGTAAATAAGACTACCATTCATCTTAAAGGTAATGATTTCCTTTTTATCCAAATTCCTTTGCTTTGTATAAAAGATTGGTCAGATTATGCTATGAAATATCCCAGAAGACACACATCCCCTGGGAGCAACAGGACTAGGAATGGGGTATCCAGACACACTTGTCGCTCATTCCTATGAGGGGCTGTACCCCCATGGGGCTAGCCAGCAGGAAAGGATTCGTGTATAACTTTACTGCCTCTGTGCTACAGTAAATGTGCCAAATGGGAACAACATCCAGAACCCTGGTCACAGCCCCACATTCGTAACAACTGACCTAACTGCACATCTGAATTTCTAAAGAAGGATCCGCCAGAGTACACACAAGACAACACGAGAGCTGTGTGAGCTGACTCGGTACATCTATGCACTTAAAAGATCCCTCTAAAATAACATTGTGCTTGGAAGTGAATGCACAGACTGTTTTGCCTGTATAATCTATTTTTAAATATTGCTACCAGGCATGGATACTTGCAGCTAGCTGCGTTCGAGAAGTAAAGGATAACAAGTACTTTCTTGAAATTAGGCCTCGCATCCATAGAAACATTTCCTACTCCATTTTTCACAAAAATGACAAAAAATCATTTATTGAAGGAAAAATCTTAATAGCCTATTTCCAAAATAATTCTTCCTGAAGCTGAATTAGGATTCAGTAACAGTCTTAATTTTATTAGTATTTCCTAGTGTAAAAATGACCCTAACAAAATATTTTTTAAACGCACATGACACATATGAACAGGTAATCAAATTGTCTTTGTATCATAAAGGATAAAAATCAAATAAATGCACCCTTAAAAGTGATCTGTGTCATAGTGTTTTTTGCTATGATCCTGTTGGGCCACAAAGTCACACTAGAAGTCCAGCATCAAGGGCTCCCTGGGTATCTTCTAAGGTCAAGAAATTCATCAGCACTGTGACGTACTGAGAATCTACCCTAGGATTAATAAGCCCATCAGCCAACGTCTGAGTGAAAGGACCAGAGACACATCGGAACACACTATGCATTGTTCTCTATTTCTTTTCTCTCACTTTTAAGTGTGAAGATTTTGAAATTAAGATGTGGAAATAAGAGTAAAAAATTAGAAATCCAAACATAGAGCCACTGGGAGGAATGTTGTCTTCATGGTGACACATTATTTGGAGAAAGAAGAGTCCCAGAAAGGCATGAAAGCTGCTAACCAGCTGATGGTTTTGCTACAGCATTGGACTATTTTTTCCGTCATTACAAAGGATTCATTGGTAGAATGAACCACACACTCTTCCCTGAATATATGGCCCTGGAGGCTGCCTGCTCCTCATAGGAAATAAACACCTCTCAGCCTGAATTAATTGAAAAAGTAATGATTGTTTTTGTTTGACAAGGTCATAAATGGAATTTATATTTGAACTACCCTTTGGGGATGAATGGCCTAGATTAATAAATGGTCAAAGAATCCTATTGGCTATAAAAAAGCTAATGATGCTTCCACATGTAAGCTTTTTTTAAAGTAATGGATGTTAAGGTAAGATATAAATCTAACTGTGGATAAAATATTTACTGGTTATTGTATCTTCATATCAAACACTTGGGGGAAAATAAAACAAAAATCTAAGAGTTTAATGTTCCCCATACCCCACTTCACTAAAAAATTTCCTACAATCCAGGAGGCCTTGAATTGTGTGAATAAGCAAAAGGATCAGAGCTTACCATTTATTAATGTCCTCGGCCTCAACAACCTCTACTAAACTCTCAAGATTCTCATGTCCTGGTATTGCCACAGATAGTCAGGGAGTGCCAGGGAGTCTCCTCTATAGGCCCAGATGCCACAGGGGGGAGGTTCTTACAGTGAGCGCACCCAAAACCAGAAAGTTGAATGAACGGGACCCAAGTGCACCGGTAAGACCTGGAGGGCCTGGGCATGGGTCCCAATTGCCTGTGGCACAAAAACCCCAGGAATGGGAGTATGGGGACTTCCAGTAGGTGCTGAGAGCTTTTTTCAGGGAATTTTCCTGCACTCCTTGTCAGGGTGTCAGCCACCTGAAGCACTTGGCTGGTGAAAGAAAACAGTTTTCTGGGGAGCAGGGAGACTCTAAGGCTGGGTAAGTTGAACTAGTGTGCACACTGGAGGTCCTCCATCCCCGCCAATTGGGCTTTGCGCTCCTTGGAATTTATGCCATATGGGATTTACACAGCTTGGGTCTGGTTAGGACCATTTGGGGCACCAGTTGGTAGGCTGTTTGTGACAACTGAGCTTCATGCCACTAGGGCTTTGTGCCACTTAGGAGGAGTTAGGATCATTTGCAGTACTGGTTAGTAGGCTATCCCTGCTCCTCAGGCTTCATGCCACTGGGGTCTGGTTAGGACTCCTTGCAATACTGGTTGGTATGAGATAAGATGCTCATTTGGACTAACCGAATTAATAGACTCAAGTTTTGTTCATATTTTCTGCTTAGTCTAGGGTCTTTCTATGCTTACGATTTTGGGTTTGTACTTTCATGCCATCAGGGGTTGTTCAGGTTTAACTCCTGAAAGGAGTTCGGCCCAATGGGCCAAATTTTAGCAAACCAGTCTATGTACAGCTATGATCCAATGACTAAGAAGCAAATGGTTTTTCTACTGTTTTTTTCTTGGCCTGTGTATACTTTACACTATGGGGGGAAATGACCCCTAAATAGTGCCCTAAATTAGTACATAATCATACCATTGGAATTGTTTTGCCAACAGTCAGGGAAATGGGATGAAATACCTTATGTCCAGGCATTTATGTTTTTACACAATAAGGATTCAGCAAAGAAAGGGAACAACCGAATGATGCAGAGAAGGGAAATGGACTTAAAAACCCTCCTTGATAGTAAGACACAGTAACAAAAAGAAAACGGGGAGATGAGTCTCTTTAATGCCCTGAACCCAGGAGACCCAGGATTAGTAGCAGGAAGATTCCCCCCACCACCCCAGCTGCTAGATACCCCTGAAATAGGGCCCAGAGAGGCGACAGCCCCATGTTTTCATGATGAAGGAATGGTCTCTCTCTTGAAGACCTGGCAGGGGACCAATTTTCCCAGGGTGCACCTTTATCCAGAGTAGGAAAATTCCCTTTGAGGCAACACCCTACAGGCAGAATAAACCAGCCCACTGGCCACTACTGGGCCCATACTCCATTTTCCACATCAGAGCCTCTGAATTAGAAAATTCCAACCTCTCACATAGGGAGGATTCTCAGAAAATGGCAGATCTTATCACCTCCATTTTTGCCACTCATCATCTAAACTGGGAAGAGTTCTCCTTAATATCCTGCTAATAGGAGATGAAGGCAGCTAGTCAGGGATAAGGCTTATTGCCTCCATCAAGAGAATCCCAATGTGACCCCCAACCCGACTGAGGTGATTCCCTCGATAGAGCCAAACTGGCACCAAAACAGCGGGGACCCAGTCCGTCTAGAACATTGCAAAGGTGCATGTTGGAAAGGCTGACACAGGGGTGCCTGAACGAAAGAGCCTGAATATGATGAGTGCCATTCAACAAGAAACAAATGGAGACCCTTCTGAATTTCTAGAGAGGATCTATCGGGCCTATCAAAAGCACACTGATGGTGATCCACAGGCACCAGAAAATGTCCACATGGTAAATATGACTTTTATTGGGCAAAGTGCCTCCCTCAGGCATCAGAAGGAAGCTCCATGTTCAGATGGGGCACTGGGAATGAATTCCTCCCAGCTGGTGGACATAGCCTGTCAAGTTTACCATGGCTGAGAAACAAGGAAATAAATACATCCCACCGTTTTCATAGAAACAGTGTGGGGGAAACCAGGAAAGCTGGGACCAAAAAGGAAAAGGTTTTGAAAGACCAACTAGATGCTAATCAATGAACTTATTGCAAAGAAGAAGGGTATTGGAGAAAGGATTGCCTGGAACTCAAAAAGAAAAATACTGATAAACAGGACAGAAAATCTTGCCAAGAAATGTTAGAAAGAATGACGAATCTGATGATGAACAAGAAGGCCCAGGGACTACCTGTGATACTTCTCAACCTATTACTATTTCCCCAAAGGTGCCCTGAGTACAAGTGACAGAGGGGATCAAGCTAATCGACTCCTTACAGATGTGGGAGGTTACCTAATCAGCACTTCATACAAAACTAACCAGGAAAAGTTCAGCTGTGGTGTCGGTTACTGGAATGAACACACAATTACAAAAATAGGTGTTCCTTCAACCTCTAAATGCCAGTCTGGGGATCAAAAACTTTTGATTAGTATTCTTTACATGCTAAACTGCCCCATTCCATTGCTAGGCCAAGATTTACTTTGTAAACTGCCTACACAAATAACGTTTTCCCCTGAGAAGCAGCAATTAACGATTAGGAGTCCCACAGGAACATGCTCTCCAGCTCCAGGTGCTCCCAACTTGCCTAAGATGGCACAGATGGCAAACACAAGCCCAAAGGCCGAATCCAGCCCTCTGCCTTGTTTTATCTGGCTTGGCACCTTGTTTCTACCCAGCAGCAGCGTTGAGCTCCTTGTCCCTAGTTAAGGAGTAGTTACATTTACACAGTCCTAAAATTACATTCGGCCCTTTGAAGGCAACTGAGAGGCTGATGTGGCCCCAGATGAAAATGAGTTTGACACCCCTGCTTTAGAGGGAGGGGATTCAACCGGTATTCTTAAAATCAGAAATTCTTAAAATCAGGATTAATTTGACCATATCAGTCTACCTATAACACCCCCATTTTGCCAGTCAAAAAGCCTCACACTGAAGAACATCGATTTGTGTAGGACCTTAGGGCCATAAATAACATTGTTCAGGATATTTATCCTACTGTGCCCAACACCCTTATATTTTCTTGACTACAGTGCCTAGGGATCGCGAATGGTTTTCAGTCCTATACTTGAAGGATGCTTTTTTCTGGAACCTAATAGATGAACAGGCTCAAGTATTATTTGCCTTTGAATGTCAGGACCCAGAAACTAAAACCACACTCTGATACTGTTGGACTATGTCACCAGAAGGATTTAAGAATCCCCCCACCATATTTAAGAAAATATTACCAGAAGATTAAGGGACATTAAATTTAAATCAAGCATTCTTCTATAATATGTACATGACTTAACACCTACACTGATTGTAAATATGTCTTCATGGTAGTAGTCCATGGCCATGGGGCAATATGGAAAGAAAAAGGACTCAACCTCAGGGAATAAGAACATCAAACAACCAGACTACCATAATGCATTGCCCAGGACATGAGAAGGATGGTTCCCAAAGAAGCCAGGGATTCCAACCTGCCACCAAAGCAAGGCACACGAGGGCCACCACTTCTTCAGGTTTTAATTCCCTACCCGGACTAATGAGAATTTAAACTACATTACACAGAGTAAGATGAGGAATAGGCCCATGAATGGGGATTCTTTAACACTAACCCTAATTCTATATGGAAGGTCAACATTCATGGCATGATCTTACTCCCTGAAGCTCTAGTACATCCCATCCTCAAACACCTAAATGAAGGGACGCATTATGGAAGGGATGCTTTAAGGAACCTCATTAGACCACATCTGAAGGACCCTCATTTACAAAGAACCATTCAAAAGATTATCCAAGACTGTCGGATATGAGACAAAAACAATTCTAAGATAGAATGCGCCCCGACAGGAAAGGGAGTACAATATAAAGGGATATCCCATTTAAAGACTGGCAAGTTAACTTTACACAGATGCCTAAAACCATAGGAAACTTTACATTTTTATTAGTTTTTATAGACACCTTTCCTGAATGGGCAGAGGCATACCCCAGTAGAACTGAGAAGGCAACTGAGGTAGCAAAACTCCTACTCAAATAAATAACTATTGGGTTTGGACTTCCTTACATCATTCAAAGTGACAATGGGCTGTTGTGCACTTCAGAAATCTCCCAGAAGATACGCACTACAGATGCAATGGGAAATGCATGCATCTGAGAGACCCCAATCTATGTGGAAGACTGAGAACATGAACCACAAAATAAAGACCATGCCAGGAAACACATCTGAAATGGGACCAGGCACTGCCTGTTACCTTGCTCCAGATTAGGGATGATGTCACTTCCCAAAGCTAAGTGATAATGTTACATTTTATTTATTTTTTTGATAGTTGCTGCTGATAATGCCTTTGTCCACATTTTAGACAGTGGCTTTCTTGGCAAACTTATCCTGCTATTGGGTATGTCACCCAAAGCCCCATTCTGGATTAGATCATGGGGATCCTTTAGTCTTTCCAGTTTCTGATTTCACTACAATTCCGCCTGCACTACTAGGCATACTCCTCAATAATACTTGATTCCTTGTCTACACAATAGGTCTCACTCTGGAAGCCCATCTGCAACACTGCCTCTTGAAATACGAAGTAGTCTACCGTCTTCGCTTGTTCAGCAGTGCCATCCTCTAAACATCGCACGTTCTGCCTTCCAAAGTCAGCCATCCTTCCTCCTCACATAAAGGCTTCCTTCCATTATTGACTCCCTTCTTCTTTTAGTAGATAGCAAGAATCTCTGGACCCAGGGATAGATGAGACTATGCCCCTTGACAGCAGGAAGAAACTACATACGATAAGACCTCTATTTATCCTTGTAAGATTAGAAGAGTCCAAGAGAGGAGGAAGATGGCGACGGAGTAGGAGGGAGTGGATTTCACTTCCCCCCACACACAGGAGGAAACACTGGCTAATCCACGGAGGAACAGAGCAGACAGACAACAGTACCCCAGAGTATTTGAAAATACGAGTCCAAAAATTGTAGCGGACACTGAAAAACCAGAAACCAGATGATAAGAAGGATATTTCAGGACAGTAAGGTCCCGGGGACCAGCACGAGGCCGGGGGGGCTGCAGCCCCAGGCCCAGAGTCCAGAGCTGGCGCCTGCCACAGAGTCCTTGGGAGAGAGCCAGGTCAACTGCTCCCTCCCTCCCTGAAAGAGCAGGGTTTGAGTAGCACCAGGAGAGGCCTGGTTGCAGAGAGGGGAATAAGGATGAAGAGGCAAGAGGCAAGAGGGCTGTGATCACTCACAGAGTTTGTGGTCACCAGCTTGGAAGAGCTGATTCTTGCAGTGACAGGCACTGACCCAGATAGTCACCAGTCTGGCTGGAGAATTAGGCTACATGGGGCGGCAGGCTGGAGTAGGAAGAATTTATCAAACAGTGGGACTGTTTGATGAATCAGCTGTTACAGTCTCCCAGCTGACTCCCCTCCCAGCTGGGCAGAGACCCCGAGATTACGCAGGAAGGCACTGAGTGCCCCCATAGCACTAGGAAGGGTTTGTGCCGAAACCCACGGGACCCAGGCAGCTTAGCCGAGCAGGCGCCCCTGCACCCCAGCCTACAGCGATAGCCACCAGGTAAAAGTGCTCTGAAGAAAATCTGGATTCCCCCATCTAAGACATTGGGAAAAGGAGCCAGACTAGCTTTTGGGACAGTGTTTACAAGACAGGCTGACTAAACATCTGGAAGGGAGACATACCACACCAATCACCCCTCAGCCTGCTGCAGCCAGCAAGACCAGAAAAACTGGTTTGGCCAGTTTGAAACCAACAAGAGCTTTTCATCCTTTCTATACAATTTTATCTCTTTTTTCTTCCTTCTCCTGACTTTTTCTTTAAATACCCACAACTGAGAAAAAAATTAGGAACTGTGAAAGGACCTGACATAGATTCAAAGAGGGGGCAACCCAACAGCTGAGACAGTGAGACAAATTTCACTCAGCTATTGCAGGGAAACTGTAAGTTGCTGCATATTTGTATTACTATTTCTTCATTATTCCTACATCTTTTATCTCAATAGTATTTTTGTATTCCCCTTCTTTCTGTATAGTTTTTGCTTGGCAGGTTATATTGCACCATTTGACAGGTTTCTCCTGTTTTCTCTTCCACATTGTATTGCTAATTTATTGTCCTTCCCATGAATTGTGTTCCATCAGCACACTACTCAAAGTCCTCTACCCTCTGTTCGTGTTATTCAAATCACATAAATTCTGGCATATGAGTGTTGCTCTAATATTATTGTAAATAATTGCTGTTCCACACAAGTGTAAATACTTCACAGCAACCTTCCGGGACTTCAGCCCACACCACAGTCTCCCGAACTCTATTATCATGGAGGTTAACTTTATTCTCTAACACACTACACCTATGTACTACCCTTTACTCTCACCTTACCCCTGAATCTGACCTCCCACAACTTCACTGCTTTCTAGATCCAATTCACAACCCTTCCCTCCCCAAGAGTCTTATCTTCTTCCCATCCTTTCTTAAAAGTGGCTAGTTGGATTGAAGATCACGGTTAACACTATACATAGCCAAAAGATCTCCTATCTCTTCTGTACCGGCTGGTATAGTAAATATCATAGAATACTCTCCTGCTATCTTAAACCATTTTACTTCCACCTCCAACTGATCACAAAAAAAAATAGGTGGAAGCAGTGAACACCAAGATACCCGAAGGAGATTGCACCACTGAATCTCACACGCATTATACCACAGCAGTACACACCAAAAACCCTAGGACCCAGAACAAATTCATTTAAGAATCGGAAGCTAACAAGAAGAGTCTCACAAACAATGAGAAGACAAAGAAACAATCCCCAAATGAAAGGAAAGAAGGAAGCCTCAGAAAGAATGATAAATGAAATGGAGGCAAGTCAGCTATCAGATATGAATTCAAAGAACTGGTTATCAGGAAGTTCCATGAGCTCACAATAAGCTACCAGAAACTATAGGGGAACTACAATGAATTCACTGCAAATATATCAACATGAAAAAGGAAATAGAAAACATAAACAAGGAACAAGAGGAAACAAAGAAAATTTCTGAACTAAAGGACAGAGTGGAAGGAATCAAAAGCAGGATTGTTGAAGCAGAAGATTGGATCAGCGAGTTGGAGGACAAAGTAGAAAAAAACACCCAGAAAGAGCAAGAAAAGGAAAAGAGGCTCAGAAAGAATGAAGAGGGATTGAGATAAATGCAAGACAACATGAAACATAATAATATCCGTGTAATAGGGATACCAGAAGGAGAAGGAGAAGAAGAAGAGCAAGGGATAGAAAATCTATTTGAAAAAGGAATGATGGAAAACTTCCCTAATTTGACGAGAGAAAAAGTCACACAAATACAGGAAACACAGAGAGTCCCAATCAAGAGGAACTCAAAGAGGCCCACTTCAAGACACATCATAATTAAAATGGCAACATTCCAAGACAAAGAGAGAATCTTAAAGGCAGCAAGGGAGAAGAAGGAAGTAACATACAAGGGAGCCCCAATAAGGTTAGCTGCTGACTTCTCAATGGAAACACTCCAAGACAGAAGAGAATGGCAACAAATATTCCCAGTAATGAGAACCAGAGGCCTGCAACCTAGGCTGCTTTACCCAGCAAGGCTCTCAATCAAGATAGAAGGCGAAATAAAGAGCTTCCAGGACAAAAGAATACTAAAAGAATACACATCCACCAATCCAGCGCTGTAAAAGATGCTAAAGGGACTGCTGTAAGGAAAGGAAGGAAAGGAGACAGACAGAGAGGAACATAGATACAGAAATGACAATGAATAACTACCTATCCATAATAACCTTAAATGTAAATGGATTAAACGCTCCAATAAAAAGACACAGAATAGCTGAATGGATAAGAAAGCATGACCCACACATACACTGCCTAAAAGAGACCCACCTGAGGAAAAAACCTACATGAACTGAAAATGAAGGTCTGGAAACAAATTTTCCAACCAAATGGACAGGGAAAAAAAGCTGGGGTAGCAATACTCATATCAGACAAAATAGACTTCAAAAAAAGAGCCATAAAGAGAGACCCAGAAGGTCACTTCATAATACTCAAGGGAAGAATCCACCAAGAAGACATAAACATTGTAAATATTTATGCACCCAACATAGGAGCACCCAAATACATAAAGAAAATCTTAGAGGATGATACTGATAGCAACACAATTACAGTAGGGGATTTTAACACCCCACTGTCAAAAATGGACAGATCTTCCAAACAAAATATCAACAAAGATATTGTGGCATTGAACAACACTCTAGATGAAATGGAATTAACAGATACATATACACAGCCCTGCATCCAAAAGAGGATAAATACACATTCTATTCAAATGCACATGGAATATTTTCAAAGATAGACCACACGATAGAATACAAAACAAGCCTCAACAAATTCAAGAAAATTGAAATCATACCAAACATTTTCTCTGACCACAAGGGACTGAAATTAGAAACCAACCCCAACAGAAAAAAACAAAAACACTCAAAACCATGAAGACTGAATAGCATGCCATTAAAGAATGAATGGGTCAAGAATTAAATTAGATAAGAAATCAAAAAGTTTCTGGAAGCAAATGAAAATGAACTCACAACAACACAAAACTTATGGGACACAGCAAAGGCAGTCCTGAAAGGGAAGTTCATAGCAATACAGGCCTACCTAAAAAAGACAGAAACATTTCAAACAAAAAACCTAAACCTACGCCTACAAGAACTCGAGAAACAACAACAAAGACAGCCCAGAGCAAGTACAAGGAAGGAAATAACCAAGATCAGAGCAGAATTAAATGACATAGAGACTAAAAGCACAATACTAAGGATCAATGAATCTAGGAGCTGGTTTTCTGAAAAGATAAACAAAACTGACAAGCCTTTAAGCAGGCTCATCAAGAAAAAAAGAGAGAGGACCCAAATAAACACAATCAGAAATGAAAGAGGAGAGATTACAACTGACACCACAGATATATAAAGGATTGTAAGAAATTACTATGAGGATCTATATGCCAAGAAATTTGAAAACCTAGGTGAAATGGACAAATTTCTAGAAAAATATAATCTTCCAAAACTCAGTGAAAAAGAAGCAGAAAGCCTGAACA
>PVKM010017096.1:0-26254 GCA_004027735.1 Carollia perspicillata
CCCTTTCAATGGGGTGATGAGGGCAGAAGCCAATTTAGTAGAGGTGAAGAGTAAGAATAAAGACAACCATTTCAGACATATCTGAAAGAGAGGGATAGCTGGAGAGGGTCTGAAGATGGAAGGATTTTTGCAACAGGAAAAACTTAAACATGTTTCAGTGTTGATGAGAAAGTACAAATGGAGGAGGAGAAGAAAGAGATGCAGGTGAAGCAAGGGATGGTCTAGTGTGAAAATTGCTGACATGGTGGAAAGGATAGATATCAAGAACAGAGATAAGGAATTCACCTTAAGCAAAGGAAGAACTCATATTCTATTTAGTAGGAAGAAAGAAGGCAAAGTATGGAGTAGATCTGTAGGTTTTGTTCAGGAAGTTTTAGACAGAATGAGCTACTTTGGAAAGAGCAGCAGGCTTGCTGAGCAGCACAGGGGCCTAGCATTGAGGGCCAACTGAGGTTGATAACCTTGAATTTTTAGCGCTGCCAATTTTCTGCAGCAGCCCTCGGCAGTCCCAGCATAGTCATGAAGAAAGTGGATAGTTGAATTCAGCCAGAGTCAACATGTTTGCAGGTGAGTGCAATAAAGAAAAAAAGGGGCAAGAGAGTTCCATGAAATCTTAGAATTTAAACTGAATGCAGAGAGCTAAAGATAGCAGCAGAGACCTGGCCTTGTGGCTCAGTTGGTTGGAGTGTCATCCCGTACACCAAAAGCTGTGGGTTTGATCCCTGGTCAGGCATGTATGGGAGGCAACCAATCAATGTTTATCACTCACATTGATCTCTCTCTCTCTCTCTCTCCCCCTCCCCCTCTCTCCCCCTCCCTCCCCCATCCCTTCCTCTCTCTCTGAAATCAATTAAAAAATATATCTTCTGGCAAGGATTAAAAAAAAATTAGCATCTGGTAGTGCAAAGATATAGGGATATACATAGTGGTTAAGAGTAATCAAGTGAGCAAACAAGCAAGCTAGAAGGTGAGTGGATGGGTAGACAGTGGAGTGTGTCAATCCAATCCGAGGTGTCAGAATGGAGCATTTTGACTGAAAACAGGCCCCAGGTTTATGATCATGATAGAGGGTGGCTGAACTGGAGTGGAGAATATCATTGATCAAGAGGTGAGCAAAATAACTGAGAGGCCATGACATGTGATAGATTAGTCATATAGCACATTACTTTCCTAGGGCTCCTGTAACAAATGCCCACAAACTAGGTGGTTTAAAACAACAGAAACTTGTTCTTACAGTTCTACAGAATAGAACCTGAAATAAAGGTGCTGGCAGAGCCATGCTCATTCTGAAGCGTCTTCAGGAGGATCTCTCCTTGGCCATTCATTCCAGTTGCTGGGTGCTTCAGGTGTGCTGTGGTTTGTGGCAGCATAGCCCCACTTCTGCCTGTCTTCACATGGCCCTTTTCTGTGTGCGTCCGTCTTCACGTGGTGGTTTTCTTTTCTTATAAGGACATCAGTCTTATTAGGTTAGGTTCCACCCTAATGACCTCATCTTAACTTGATTACATCTGTAAAAACCCTATTTCCAAATAAGGTCATATTCAAAGTTACTAGGGTGAGGACTTCAACGTATATTTTGCGGGGACGCAATTCAACAAGTAACAATGTGAATGTTCAGTCACTAAGAGCAGGAATAAAAAGAGTCAAAGGTTTCAATGAAGATGGGGAAGGTCACAGAAATAAACAGCAGAAGAAGGAGTGAAAGGTGATATTGTCAAGTGTAGGAAACTTAAAGAAAAAAGAGTTAATTTATGCAAGAGTAATGACCTAGAAATAGCACTGCCCTGACTGATATGCCTCAGTGGCTTGGGAGTTTTCCTGCAAAGTGAAAGATTCGCTTCTGGGTCAGGGCACTTGCCTGAGTTGTGGGAGGTGTGTGTGAGAGGCAACTGATCAATGTTTCTCTCTCACATTGATGTTTCTCTCCCTTTCTTTCTCCCTCCCTTCCCTTTTCTCTAAAAATAGATAAAATCTTTTAAAAAAAAGAAAAAAATAGCCCTGGGAGGGAGAGGGACACAGACTCCATGTGCTAACCCCAAGTTACCTGAGGTATGAGAGAATGAGCATCTGTAGTTGGGAGACTCCCCAAGGGAAATGGGGTCCTTTGGGATAACCCAGATTTTGTCTGTTCAGGCAATTTGCAAGGAGAAGGCTGGAGGTGGATGATGGAGTGTGTTGATCATGAAGTAGATATTCTAGCATATTTGAAAGGGGGTTGATGTGTCAGGAGATTGGGGGGTGAAAGCATCAGGAAATGAGAAGACGAAAGAGGGAAAATAAGACAGCAGAGAAGTTACACAGTCAGTTGTCTAAAACAAACGAAGGGACCAGCCTTGTGGGTTTAGCCCTACAGTCTTCCGGAAGACAGGGACCATGCAGAGACACATGGGAAGTGGAGGCTGGGCAGTCATTCTGTTAGACCAGGCAGTTTTTTACTCTTAGCTGCCAGAGAACCTGTTTACAAGTTCAAGTCCTGTTGTCCAACATGTAGGGTGTAAACAGAGGTGGCTGGGAGTGTTCTGCGCAGTCTGGCATGTGTGGTGGCTTGGTCTTCTGGTGGTGCCCTCTGTGACCAGGGTAGGCTGGCTACATTGAGCAGCTACTCCACATTGAGTTACTGTTCCACCTGGGCCCAGGGATTATTTATTGTTTTGTACAAACAGGACTAAAAGACTCATTTCATGCTGGTCTATATGTGAATTCATCAAGCTGAAGGGTCAGAGTACAATCCTAATATGCTCAGATTCTGAAAAACATGCCTTCATCTTTCAGTTCTTCCCAAATAGCCGCTGAACTATTTTGTTTAGTTCTTTTTCTGAAAGTTTTATTCCTTCTATATTCACACTGAGCCCCATGCTCTGTTATTTCTTACATTCCAGAGAGGAGAAGGGAAACAGATATCCAAAGAAATAGCATAAAAGTCAAGTGCAACACCTGTCAAATTTATTAACACATTAGTCATTTGCTGGATCCCATGACCTAGTTATAAAGAAAAAATAAAGTCTAACCTTTTAACCCTGAGAACTTTCCTCATCTCTATCATCCTCCTTTCTACTTGAGTTATTAATACTGCCATGATAACTCATCTGCTTGAGGCAATACCAGTCCCCTCTTTTTATTTAAAGGCAGTCTATTCCCTGGTGGTGGGAAATTTCACAAAGAATTTATTCAGTGTGTAAAGTGGCACCATCACTTGCTGTCCATTTGTCATTTACTTTCTCACAGCAGGCAAATGGCCCCAGGTGAATTATGAGCAGGTATTATTCATAGCCCCGCTCCCCTGCCACACTTAGTACTTTGCTCTTCAGACCTAAGAGCTGCTATTTTGGTCTCGATTAGCAGTACTTTTTTTTCCTCCTCCAACTCCTGAACTTACTAATTAGATCACAAACGTGCCTTTTTTTTAGTTCTGTGATTAGGAGACTGTCTCTTTTCCAGTTGTTGCTTTTTCCCTGCAAGAAAAATGCTGCATCGCCATTATGTTAGACCTGGAGCCTAGAGAGCCCAAGCCATGCGACATGTATCATTTTTTTTCCTTCATGAGTATTTTAAGACCTGGAGATGAATCTTAAGTCATAGTTATGACTTTTATGTGGTCTTTTGAAGTTATGTAAATCATCATAATTCACAGACCAAACTATTGTTATAAAGAACACTAGGTAGTGATTTGGGAGATCTGGTTTTGCTCTCCCTCCAACTCGCTACAAAATGTTGTACTAACTCTCGGACATCTCAGGTCTGATTGGCTGTCTGTCACCTAAGCAGAGTTTTATAAAGAAAATGTTTACAATTGTTTTAAAAATTAAAATTTTCAAGCATTTCAGTTGACAACTTTATTTTTTCAGCAGTTTATTCCATCATTTTATTCTTTTTAAATAGAGACATTATATAAATGTTCTATAGTTGTTTGATCCACTCATTTACTGATGGGCCCTCTTACCCTTTGCAACAGCATGGATGGAACTGGAAAGCATTATGCGAAGTGAAATAAGCCAGGTGGTAAAAGACAAATACCATATGATCTCACCTTTAAGTAGAATCTAGACAATAAAACAAACAAGTGAGCAAAATATAACCAGAGACATGAAAATAAAGAACAAACAGGAGGTAACCAGAGGGGAGCAGATAACAGGGCAAAGAAGGGTAAGGGTCTCCAAGGAACATGTATTAAGGACCCATGGACAAAGATAATCGGGGTAGGGTGAGAATCGAATGTGGGAGGTGGAGGTGGGTGGGGCGGGGGAGAGTAATGGAGGGAAATGGGGACAACTGTAATTGAACAACAATAAAATAAATAGAGACATTAACAAACTATATGAACTGAAACATTCTATGAATCACTCACAAACAGTATCTTCCTTGTCCTTAATTCCCTGACATGCAGCAAATAGGTGATTTTAAATAATTCAAGACACTGTGGAGAATTAATTTGTTTGTCTTTGTCCAAATTATTTCAGAGAATAATTACAGAGTGTTCCTAATGCAGTCATCCGGGATTTAGCTGCTTTCTCTGTTAGGATGTTTTCAAATCATTTTTCTTTTATTCCACTTAAACCCAGCTCGGTTTTATCCAAAGCTTTTAGAAGGTGAGGGAAACTGGTACAAGAAAGTTGTCTGTAAGCCTCCCTCAAGCAGCTTGACAAAGTTTTCTTTAAAAACTTGACCTAATGATCCACTTCTTACTGGAGCTCTTTCATCAAGGATTTTTGCCTCAAGTCCTGCTTTAGCACTTCCCTGTACATCCCAAGGTATTTCTACTTCAAAATAGAACAGATTATCATGTGTTCGGGGTGGTTCAGGTGCTCTAGCGCCTCTGAGCACAGAATAATTGATCTCTGCCTCACCTTTTCCAGCCCCAGAGCAGTCACTTCAGATTTGAAATGTAAAATTTTACCCTGATTAGCTGTGGAATCTAGGTTCAAACAATTTCACTTCTTTTACCTAAAGATGGAGAGCTTTTAGAATTTAATGCAAGCTCTGAGACTGAGTGAATACAGAAGGTCTAATGTTATCATTCAGCAAAACCTCTAGTAAACAGCCAAAGGATATTACTTTTTTGGTGAAAAATACTGCTGAAAACGTGAGAGCTTTTGGTGTTCATGAGAAAGTGTCTACAGTGTCCTCTGATCACCTTTCAAGTTGAAAACTTAGTGCTGTGGTTTTGATCACTGCCAAGTTTCTCAGGTAAATTATGCCAAGAAAGCCGTATCCTTAAAGATCATAAGCCTGGCTAGCATCGGAGGGTTTGGCCCAGAATTCACCCAGAAGGGCAGAGGTTCTCAAATTTGAGTGAGCAAACCCTTCAATCCCCATCTTTGTCTTGGGTGGGGTCAAAAATCAGCTTTTAGTTTTTGAAACACACTCCTACATGATGCTTTTAGAGGTGGTCCTCAGACCAGCTTTCAGAAATTGTAACAGGGCTGAATCTGTAGTCATCAGCCTTCCACACCTGTTTTCTTATCTAAGTATTGACAGAGTAGCTAGCCAACGTAGGTGGGCAGAAGTCATCACAAAGTGAAACAAAGCTATGGCCTTGATTTCATCAGCATCACGTTCACTTACCGACAACCTATCATGGAAAGTTTTCAAATGCTATAGTAATGAATGAACTTGCTTCTTTCCCAAAATGTGGACATTTAATGGGAAGCCAAACAATGGCTTTCATCTTCGTCTTGTTCACTGAGAACATAAGGGCAGATGCCTCCGGAGAGCAAGTGGCTAATTTGAAGCATTAATCTTCATAGGGTCTGACAGACTTTGCCAAGGTCACCATGAGCAAGGACTTACCTTTTTGAGGCATGACATTGCTCCCTCAGTTTCTATCAACATGTTCATTTTCTTTCATGGTACCAAGTTAATCATTATGTACTGGAAGTAATTCCTGGATATCCAGGAGGGGAAGAGAAAGAAAAGGTCATAATCTGTCTTCATCATGGATGGATACTCTCAGTAACCTGGCTTCCTTAGCAGAGCTGAGGAAAAGAACTCAAGTGAAGCCTGAGTCACGTGAACTGGGATGGTTGGGCAGGGGGGCAGTATTTGACATGGTATTTCCTGGCCAGGTTCACCAGATGCTGAGTGATAGGTCGGGTTCAAACAGGAAGGGACTGAGTCTCCTAATGCTTTTCTTGTGTTGATCAGAGCTGGCTCCTGCCCTGGGTGAAAGGTATCAGTGACTTCAGAGCAGGGGAAGGTTTAGAGAAGATGAGATCCCACAGATCTCCACAGGTCAATGAGCATTTTGATGATTGTCCGTCCTCCATACCTAGAAGGCTTCCTGGTAAGGGTCACACTATTAAAGAATATATAGGCAGACAAGGTGATAGGTCTCTCCATTACCACTCTACTGAAGCAGTGCTTATTATTAAATGAACACTTTTAATTCATGCAACTACTAACTGGCAGTGCTAAATCCCTGCTTTATGACATGTTTTAAAATACATATGGTGAGAACCACATTCCCCCTTGCAAATGGGGGCACATAATACTAATATTTGCGTGTAGTACTAATTCTTGCAAATGTAAACATCTGGTGGCAGGAGTTTAGCTCAGACACTATGAGGAAGTTGGAGGGAAAGGGGTCTAGTTTCTCATTAAGATATAGGAGGACTTTTTTCACATTGGAGAAAAATATTTGTAACTGTTATTTATTTCCACAAGGACTTTAAAAATTGCAAATTTAGTGAATATATATTCATATATTCCTGCCAAACATTTTTCAATCCAGAACTTAGTTTATAGCAATATGCTTATTTCTATTGAAGAAAATATTCCATGGGGGGGGCAAAAATTAAAACCTGTATTTCCACAATAGAATTTGGATCCATTCTGAGAGTGGGAAGGAAGTTCTGGGAACAAAAGTCAAACCATTTTGGAAGCCAAGCTGCTGTCCTTGCCCTTTGTTGTTCTGAGCTCTGTGCCCACTTCCAATCCTGAGGGCATGTGCATCGTGGAGCTGGTGCTGATGTCGAGGAGCACCCAGTCCACCGGAGGCTCTTCCAGTAAGTGATGCTGATGCCAGTTGCACCCCAGGGGCAGCACTGCTGTTAGGTGCCCCGTGTCTCCATTCTATCAGCCTTCGTTTCCAGCTTGGCGTTTTCTCAGCTCTCGTGGGCGCCGCCTCATGCTTTCCTCAATCTCCCCCTTCCTGTTGTGCAATGAAAAGGCCACAAGGAACATTCTCCCATCCTGCAGCTGCTGGATATCACTTCCTGGTGCTAGAGAACAGCCTCTCCATGGTTTCCAGATTCTTTAGCAACCACATCATCAGTCCCAAGGGAGGAGAGTGTAAGCAAAATAGAAGTATGTGGGAGGTTCATGCTGATCAGGGTTCTCTCCACCAAAACTAAAGTAAACCAAGTTTTAGACTAAAACATAACTGATAAGTTGAAAGACGCTCAGCCTTCACCTCATCTCTTGATATTTCTGCTCATCACACCTCCGAACCCACCACCCTAGACTGTGTGCTCCTCCTCTGGCTGATGATACTATACTTCAACCTTACTCATGGAAGATGGAAAATGCATGCTGATTTCATCTCCTTTCTGACCTGCTGCCTTTATTCTTTCCTGTTCTCAGCTGTTTTTCTGACAGGTAGACTCTTCAGAATGATGGCCTCACAGTTTCTCAGGGTAGTTGCCATTGAAAATGGGTGTGTGTGTGTGTGTGTGTGTGTGTGTGTGTGTGTGTGTGTGTTAGGGTCCCATTAGTGATCCACAGAGTTTATTGCATTACCTGTGCTGCTTATTAAGCTCGAGCTTTGTTTATGGCCACATTTTTAGCATCATGTAAAGAGTCACTGTTTCAGTTTTCTCTGCCCATAAACAGTAGGTATTATCTGTTGCCCCTCTGTAGGCTTGTTTCTCCAGGTACAAGTGAAGTTTCTACCTTTTGGCACTTTTGTTACTGAACAAGCTGACCACGGCAGGCAGGGAAAGACACTTGGCTCAATCAAGAACCAAATCAACCACCCAGCCTGTCAGTTACACTTTTCCCCAGCAGGCAGTTTGACAAGCCAGCTGTCCAGCATTTGTCTTGGATTTTTTGGCTGTCCCTTCTTCCTTATTTTTAAGAACACAAGCTTCACAACACTTATTTTTGCCAGGCTCTTGGTAACATTTTTCTTAACTTGCCAGAAATAACTGATGTATGGCAGAATATGGGTGTCCAGGGCACCTCAGTGTTATTTTTGGTTGGGACCACATAAGGCAAGATCATAACAACAATCACATGCATTTTGAATGACTGGGTTACTCGTTTGAGAGAAATTCTTATATTCTGATGAGCTCTTTAACAAAAGATCTAGAGTAAGAATCAGTTACTCTCCAGGAACTTGGTTTTTCTTATTGGGTCCAGTTGCAGTATCTTTCAAAGTGGGGTCAGAGATTCCTGGAGAATACCTGGACTACTCATTAGGGTACCCACCTGGAGAAGGGTCCCAGGCATCTGAAATGTTAGCACTCGTGCCCAGGAGTTGCTTGGGCCCACCATGTTTCTGTATCAGTGCTTCCAAACAAGCTCTTGGAAGACATCTCTGAGCATCATTAAAAAGACAATTGATGTTGCAAATGTTGTTTTCACTTGAATTAATAAGCTTCTCCCTGAAAGAGGCTACATGTAATGGTTCTGTCCATCAGTGTCAGTTAAACAGCCAGTAACTGGGCACCTGAAGGGTGCAGTAAAGAAGCAGTGATTGTGGGTGTTTCTAGTTCTTTATCCTAACTTAGGGTTGGTTTTTCTTGGTACAACATTTTTCAAGGGAGGTGTGGCATGCATTTTGGACTTCCTGCTTCTAGGTGGCAGTGGCACCTCCCTTATTACATAGAAAATGTTTCAGCAAATGTTCTTTAGTAAATACTTAATTTCCTAGTAGAAACAGCATTTAAAAATATTTAAAAATATCAACACCTCTATAACTTGAGAACCTTCTCCCTTTCCCTTGTGTATGATCTTTCATCCCTTTCCTTCTGAATACTGGTCTTGGCGTCAAGTGAACCTCAGGCTACCAAGGCACCAGACACTATCATCACTCTGTTCGCAGATGTGTTTCTGCTTAGCCAGTCTCCGTGTGCTGTCGTAGTGATTTTCCACAACTGTAGCTCTCCCAGGGCAGCTCCCTGGTCTCCAGAATGAAGGATCACCTAGAGACTGCTTGGTGCTGAGAGCATTACATTCCTCAGGCATCAGGAGGGAACTTTTTCACTTCACTTATTAAAAAGATATTGGTATCTTTCTTCTCTCCTCCCCAAAAAGAATGTTTTTCAACTCTAAGTTTCAATTTTGTGTACCTTACTGCTTACAGATGATGGTTTTTGTTAGCAAAGTCCAAGCAGAAATTGGAACTCAACTGTTCTGAATAGTTTCTGTGTGCGGTTTCAGAACGACTTTCTATTCATTATCATAGCAAATATTTAAAAATAGAAAATGTAGGCAAGGTTTTACAGTTTAACCTTGTTCCATGGTAATAGCTCTTAACACAGATAGGCAAAATCTCTTTTCTCAAAATGTTTAAAATCTGGATGTACATGTTTAAAATTACACATGTATGTCCTTAGACAGGGTAAACTTGCCCTGTCATGCTAAGAGCTGAGTTGCCTTTTGAAAGCGAAAGCTAACATGGTAAGTCAGTCTCAGATTTTAGAAGAGCATAAAAAAATGGAAATGATCTCACCTGCTGGAAATCTCAATTTTTATAAAACTCTGGAACCCTGGCAGCCCCACTAACTTCAGCCTGCAGTGTCTGCATTCCCAGTGGTCATTCCAAAATAGAGAAAGCTTTTTGAAATAGTCAGGAACCTAATATAAGTTCTTTAAGTTTTCATTAAAATACAAGAGTTGGGAGTGGGTAGCCTAGTGGGATTAGAATTCTGTAGTCTTGCTGTAGGGTTGGGAACTTTCTCTTCAGGAATGTTGACACAGCATGAGTCAGAAAGAATTGAGTTTGAAATTCAGGGTTTAAATGCTGTTCACAGCATGTGATTGTGGAGAAGTGCTTCAACCTTCCTGAGTCCCAGTTTCCTCATCTGTAAAATGGCTATAATCTCTTCCCTGCAAGGGGGTAAGGGTTAAATGAGGTGATATTTAAAAGCCTTTAACATAATACCTGGTACAACTATATAATAGGTAAATAGAGACATTTAAAATGTGTATGTGGATTATATTCTTGTTTCTCTGCTTGCCCATAGACATTTTACCTAATTCCTTTGCGAATCAGCTGACCCACCTCTAAAGTGGTTGTTAAGCTGTCTCTTGTAGAAATCCAGACACTTGGCGACAGCTTAAGAGTTAACCATTCACTATATAACTTTATTATAATCTGTTAACAACTTAGCAGAGGTTGCAAAGGTAGGTTTAAAAAACACTTAACTGCATAAATGCTTAAATAAATCCTGGGTGGGATTGGATTTGGGTATTGGTTTTGTTAATGACTTGCTCTACCTCTGAAGTATAAACACAATACAAATAATTATGTATTATCAATAATAGATAGGAAGTCTGTAAATGAGCTCATGTCTGTTGGAGATGGATGAGATAATGTCTGTAAAGTGTTTAAAGCTCCTGAAATACAAATTACACGTGCCATCGCTGGCTATCCTGAGGCTGTTCCATGGAAAGTGGGTCTCAGCCAGCACCACACTGTACCCAAGGGGGCCTGGTTGACCTGGAACATTTTCTGGAGGAGAGAATGATTTTCTGCCTCTGAGAGCTTGGAAGGTCTTCTCATCCATGGTGTCTGAGTGAGACTACATTCAGCTATTCTAGGGAGATGATGATCAGTCCTGTCTGAGGCAGTGGAGTGGAATGGAACAAATGCAAAGCATGTAGAAGCCAGGCCACTGGAGACTTGAGTCCAGCTCTGCCTGTTACTAGCACACCTAGTGCCCTTGGAGACACAGGCTCTCTTTACAGACCCAACCTGAGATCTAG
The DNA here is from genome assembly GCA_004027735.1 of Carollia perspicillata. Lineage (NCBI taxonomy): Eukaryota > Metazoa > Chordata > Mammalia > Chiroptera > Phyllostomidae > Carollia > Carollia perspicillata. The sequence goes on from PVKM010017096.1 coordinate 10,927, forward strand.
AGCCATAAGAATGAACACCAGCCATGTTTATTCCCACACTAGGCAGGCTTAAGCATCACAAATAGAGCATAGAGGGGGAAAATTGAGAAAGCCTTAATGAAATTCAGGTGTTTGAAGGCTTATTCCTGACCAAGAGCATCCTATTGGTGAGGTCTGGCTGGTCCATGCCCCCAAGCTTTACCCCCTGAGTTTTGCTGCTGTCCTATGGTCCTCCTGTGTGAGTACCTCTACTACCTTCGTGTTGGCCACAGGGGAGCCCTTTGCTCCCTTCAATGTTCTGGCTAACTCGTAGGCCAATTTTTTTTTCTTACTTTACATAATCCAACCAAAACAGGCTAGAACTTCCAAAAACTTTTGTGTGCTTGAAACCCTATGGAAGAACACAGGAAAAGTAAAGATGGAAGGGCCAATATATTCCTACATTCTGGCTCAAATTTTCTGATCTTAAACAATTAACATACTCACTGCTCCTGTCCCCGTTTACATGGAACCCCAGAGGAATGAATGATCTGCCCAAGTCCCTTACTTCCTACCCTCACATTTGTCACTAGTTGGGTACTTCTGTAGCATCTGCCCAAGGACACCCCATGGGTTGACTCTATAATGTGGGTCCAAGATGAGATGAACTTCTCCCAGGTTCCTCAGCTCTGCTTGCTTACTTCTGGCTTCTGTTCTCCAGTCACTCTTGCTCCCCATGTGTTTGACATTAGAAGTTACTTCACTTTGCAGGGAAGACTCTGCAGCCTTCCATGTCAGTGGGGCTGAGTACACAGAAACCCAACAGCCCGTAAGTATGATACAATATCAATGGCATTCATCTGCCTGCTTAGTCCTGGGGCTAGAGTGGTAGGTGTAGGTAGAAAAATCAGTACACGGCAGTTATCTACTACTTTCTCCTTCCTTTGCTCATTCCCTTTCCTGACTCATAATACTTCTAGTACTTGACCTTTGGGGAGTTAGGTGAGAAAGCAAAGGAAAGTAAGGAAACAGGTTCTGTGAAGCCTATAACTTAATAATGCTGCTTCAACTAATGAAGTTGTCTTTTTCTTTTTGTTATTATTTATATATTTTAAAGATTTTATTTAGTTTTAGAGAGAGGGGGAGGGAGGGATAAAGAGGGAGAGAAACATCAATATGTGGTTGCCTCTCGTGTGCCCCCAACTAGAGACCTGTCCCACAACCCAGGCATGTGCCCTGACTGGGAATCAACCATGACCCTTTGGTTCACCCACCAGCACTCAACCCACTGAGCCACACCAACCAGGGCTGTTCTTATTATTTTTAATAGTTCATTTTTACTGTTTTTTTCCATTACCATTCATCACCCCACACCTTCTTCTACCTCCACCAACCCCCTCCCTACCTCGCAATTACCCACAGTTGTCTATGTCCATGAGTCCTTTTCCTTTTTTGCTCGATCAGATCCCTCCACCCTCCCAATATTCCCCCCAGCCGTTAGCTTGCTCTCTATCTATAAACAAAAGGGAAGAATACACACAACAAATGAAAAGAATAATTCTTCCATTGTAGTCATTCACTAAACAAAAATTTGACTTCTTACCATGTGCCAGGAACTCCTTGCCTACATAAACCCTCTTCAGGTCAAGCTCCAGCCTGGGCTGGCCTTCTCTAACCACAACATTGTCCAGAAGGCTCTCAGTCCTGTAAGATGTATAAGTCATACCCCTGACATTAGCACTGAGTTTGCTCCTTTGCATTGTTTCATAAAGTCTCATGTACAGTAGGTCTGTCCCTCTAAGGTTAAAAATTCCTTAAAGGGTAGAATACATGTCTTACTTTTCTCTTTTGTTTCCTACAGCAGCTAGGACAGTATCAAATGCATGTCGTTGTGCTCTCTAAATGCTGGCTGACTGCTTGATAGACATGAGAAAGGGCTGACTCTGGTTGCTAGGTCTCTAGGAATTCTCCTTTTGTGAAGAATATGTCATTTTCTCACATTTCTTGTCTTCTCCTAGATGTGCCTACCTCGCTGACATTTGCAGGAATACTCATACATAGTCACAGCCACCTCTCCACCCTCCCATCATCACTCGGTGTACCCATGGGAGATTCCAGTGGGCAATTTGCCAAGAGTAATTACTGTCCCTGTGGTCTTTCAGATGCTTGCTGTGGCTGCTGCTTGCTGAATCCTATCTTTATGCAATCTATACCATTCAATAGAAACACTTCCTTCTTCCACTCCTCACTCATCATCTCCCACATCCAGTTAATTACTAACTCTTATCTTGCCTAACTTTTCAGGATAATTCAGGTTCATTTCCCTTATCTTCATCTCCCCTGCCATTTCTTTATGTCATTGTCACCTCATAACTACTTTGTTGCAACAACCTCCTAATTTGTTTCTCTGCCTTAACCTAGCCTCCTTCACGCTGGACCTGCAATGATCTTTCAAAGGTGCAAACTTGGTTATATCACTTCCTGCATAACTTCACTTAGTGGTGCTCCATTGCTCTGAAGTCAAGTCCAAACCTCTTGACAAGGGGTCTTGAGACCCTTCTCAGTCTAACACCCACTTCTTCCTCAGCCTCACTTCTCACCTTCCTTCACTTGCTTCCGCCATCCATCTCCTCCTTCTCCCACTGCCCCTTTCTCTACCCCACATGTTCAACTCTGTGTGCTTCTTTACCTGCATCCTTACTCACCTCTGGACATTTTTTTTCTCCCCCCCCCCGGACATTTTGAATCATACTTTGAAAATTGTTCATTTGCTTCCCCAAAATTCCACTAGACCACACAGCCTTGAAGGGCAGAAGTTTTGCCTTATTCTTACATAAAATAAGAATCTATATAAATGAACATTTGAGCTATTGATGTTTTGATTTTACTTCTCTGTGTGGGATAAAATCTGACATTTATGAGTACTTAGTATGCACCAGACTGTTTTAAGCTTTTTAACAATAAAAACAGTTCATTCTGAAAAGTGGATAGCATTACATCTTTTTTTACACATAAGGAAACTAAGGCACAGAGAGACTAAGTTACCTGCCTAATATCATTCAGCTAATAAGCAGTTGAACAGAGATAGGACCTCACATAGTACTACACTAGAATGTTTACTCTTAACGAATATGCCCTACATTGCTTTTAACTCAAAGCTGTTGATGCACTTATAGGATGAATCATGGACACGTGTTTGGGTGAGAGCCAGATTGGTAAACAGAGAAATGGGAGGGGACCTATCATAATGAGAGAAGAAGGGCTTTTGAACAATAAGCAGGAGAGTTGGGGAAGAGACTCAGCTAGGCAAGTGAGCGTTCTGCAATTTGTCTGCAACCACATCCACTACCAGCCACGTATTCTTGGATAATCTTCTGGGATATGGTCAGTTCAAGAAGATTTGAGTTGAGCAGTTACTATTCCATATATTGGGGATACCAAAAGTGGAATAAGGCGTAAACTTTCCAAGATATCTACCATCTAGTGAAACAGACTATACTGCATAAGGAACTGTATAAGCCAAAACAGGCTGTGGTTAACAGTGTAATAGAGGAATGTCAATCCTCCTCCTTGTAATTACCTCCCCTCTTCCTTTCCCCAAAGACTTGACCAGTACAGTGCCTAGTGCTTATTGTGGGATGCTAGGTAGAAAATGCTAAATGGATCCACTAATAGGAGTCTCAGATTCCCACCATCTTGGATCTAGTAAGTCCCAGAAAAATACTTTTATTATGGTGAGGAAGATGTTACATACACGTATGGAACATGAAGCATCCATAGGCTTTTTTCCCCACTGTTTTCTACATAGTAGGGCTAAGTGAGTACCTACTTCCTGGCTTACTCAGGGCCCTGGTTTTCAAGGTTCTCCGTAGGACATTTGGAAATGTAGTGCTTCTCTAGGCTAAGGAGAGGGCTGGGGAGAGTGATGAGCTATTTCAGAACAGATGTCAACAGAGCCCTTGTCTTCGTGCTGAGAATCATCAAGCACATGCCTCATGCCTCCCAGGCAGAATGACTGAGGCACAGACTCCAGAGCACACAGACAATGAGCTGGCCTCCTGGGGGACTCTCCCACTGCAAACAAATTAGTTTTGCTGGACCAGTAGCCTTTGCTCATTCTTGGGGAATGTGGATAGGAGAGCTTGGGCTGGTGTGGAGTTTAATTAAGGATGGCAGCTGGAGTAGCAGGTCAGATGGCTCTGTGCTCTGCACTCCGTTCATGTCACAAGATGCTAGTTGCACTTTGTTATTCTCCAGAATCCCTTTTTGCTTATTTTTTCCCTTGCCCATGTGTTTTTCTGCGTGTCATTGGAGTGATGTGACCTTATTCCTGAGCATAGAGAATCCAGGGAACACACACTAGAGGTAGAAAAATTGCCCTGGCCCAGTGGCTCAGTTGGTTGGAGCATCATCCCCATACACCAAAAGGCTGTGTGTTCAATTCCCAGTCAGAGCACATACCTAGGCTGAGGGTTCAATCCCTAGTCAGGGCACATATGAGAAGCAACTCATTGATGTTCCTTTCTTCTCTCTCTCTCTCTCTCTCCAAAATCAATACTCATACCCTCAAGTGAGGATTTTTTTTAAAAAACTACCTGTTAGGAAACCATCAGTGGCAGATACATGCCCCCATATAAGACGTTTCCTCCCCAGGCTCACTATCTCCTGTTTATGGCCATAATGAAATTATGACCACCTTGGGACTTTTAATATCTGGAAGGAAAAGAAACATATAATTGGAGCACGCCTAGTGTCCATGTTGTCAGTGGTCCTCCATCCGGATAGGTGACAGCATTGTTGGGGGAGAGCTCCTGTGTCCTGTAAAAACAAACCAGGCACAGGGAAGGAAGAAGGCTGACTTAGAGTCACATAGTCTCATGGAAAGGCAGAACTGTGAGCACTCACAACTGTGAAAGTTTCTGTCGTAAAGAGAATGCGCTAAACAATGAGCATGAATCTTCAGATGATTCAGTTAGCCAAAAAGCACCCTGGAAAGTACAAACTACAACTGAAAACACTTCTGAATAGGAACTCTCCTAATCACTTTGTCTAGTGACATGCAGGAGGAAGAGGAAACACTCTAATCAGGCTTCTTTGGCTTCCTATTCTGGTGATATGAGATCCAGGAAATATAGGAAGTGGTAGAAAACACCTCTATAAAATCTTCTGAGATGGCATCCTATCTTGGGAGATGGAGTTGGATGATATACATTTATGGCACAAAGTCTTTAGAGAAATGCTTTATCGTATTATTGCCTGCTACTTGGAATGATGCTATATGTGTTCTAAAAACACACTTCCCTCCCGGACGTGAAGCTCCACCCTGCATCACCAGCTGTCTGCTCGCTCAAGTCCCATACAAATGAGTTAATTACCTGTAGCAAGAACAGACTTTGAAAACAAAGCAAGAAATATGGAAAATAAAGGCTGTTTTCAGCTCACATTATAGTTTCTCCTTGGTCACATTATTTTTTTAAAGAGAACTGGTCAATTTCCTGTCATTCCAAATTTTAGGAGGACTGGGTTTTTAGAATGTGTTACTTTTGAGACCCTAAGTAGAAAAGTCATTTTGGTAGAAAAGTACTTAAAATGTATATTGCCCATAGGCCAGTAGCTTTTGGGATGAAATTACCTATTCTTGGCTTAGGGGATGTCTTTTTTTTTTTTTTTTAGTTGTTGTTCAAGTACAGTTTTCTGTCTTTTACTCCCATCCCAGCCCACAGGGGATGTCTTAAAACTTTAATAAAGAGAAGTAGTAGGCAGGTCCAGTGAGTGGGACATTATTTTATTTTTGATGGCATTGTGGTTGCAGAAGGGGAATAAAGAATGTATAAACACTGGTAAATTAAAAGGAACTTAAAGATCGCCAATTCTGTGATCCATATTTTAAAAATGAAAAGTTGGCATCAGAGAGGTTGCCTGTGCCCTAGCAGCAGGCTTGCTTTACCTTTTGGATTGGAGCTCCATGGAAACAGCTTCACCTGCTCAGAGTGTCAGACACAGCTAGGGGTGACTTCTGGTTTTCCTTCCTTATCCCTGTTATTCTCATGGTGTCAATGTTCTGCCACTGTCCCTTAGGATGTGACATCATTATAGGCTGTACTCCCAAAGAAAATGGACAACCCTGGACTGTAAACTCCTAAGGTGCAATGATTTTCTTCCCTGTGTCTGTTTTTCTTTCTCAATACCAACCACTGTGTTTTACATAAATGTAATAAAAGATTTGCTGATTGAAAATATTTTAGTTGTGAAAAATATCTTTAATATATTCACCAGTGGCAGCAAGTGTAGAGTTAAGTGTAGGGACTTTGGAGGTAGACTGCCTGTATTTGAATCCAACTCAGCCAAGTATAAGCCATTACCTTGGCCAGATGACCTAACTTCTCTGTGCCTTAGTTTCCTTGGCTGAAAACTGGAATCAGTCATCTCTACCCTAGTGGAAGGCTGTGAGGATTAAGTGAAGTAATATATGCAAAGCACTTAGTGCCTGCCAGAGAAAGTACTCAGTGAGCTTTAGCTATTACTAGTCAGTATGCAAAGAAGGCTGTAAGTGTTGTTGGTAAATGTCCCAGAACAAATATGGATATCATGGCATTACCTGAACGCATAATAAATTAGAATGATTGTTGTAGGGGGTCATCAATTCTTATAATTCTGGACATTTCTTTGCCCAGAAATATGTTTATATAGCTGTTCATCCCCTCTATTGCTTCTCTTTACACTGTGGTATCAAGGTTTATTTAACAAATAAATGAATTTCCTAATTTGCCCACCATTGTCTAGAGCCACATTCTAGTCTGCCCATTGATTTCTTACCAATTATTGGTGATGAGTTCCTTTAGTTGCACCCAGACATCAATATAGATCTGCTTGTCCTTCCTGTCCCCTGCGCAGTGAGGCCGTATGTGTGCGCCACAGCGCGTGCCACCAGTCCTCAGTCAAACTGATCCTGACATCTTGGTCTCTGTTCCCTGGCAACTGGGGATTTCCTCTTCCTCATCCTTAAGAATCCTGCATGAAACCCATCTTAACTTGAATAAGAGAAACCCACCTTTTGTGTTTCTATTCATCCATTTATCCACCTGGCAGTTTGATTCATAGGCTCTTTGTCCTTGAGGGGTTATTGCATGACTGATGCCTACCTGACAGGAGTAGCTGTCCTCATTCTGGCTTTATCTCCACAGTTTGTTCCTCCAGACCTCTGTGTCTGCAGTTTTGTGCTGGAGCAGTCCCTGTCGGTCAGAGCCCTGCAGGAAATGCTTGCCAGCACCGGGGAAAATGGCGGCGAAGGGGTGAGTACCTGAATTACGTCCTAGGTGGGGATTGGGATACACCATAGCCCAAAAGTACATATTTCATTTTGTTCCTTGAGCTTTGACCTGGGAAACCTTAGGGTCCTTGAGGTGATCTCTGTAGATAATAAGTCCTTCTCCCTAAGTTTAATTCCTCTTATTTAGCAACTCTAATTCTCCTTCCTTTGGGCTAATCAACTTCCACCAGAAAATAGAAGGGACCATCATTAATGATGCCTGAGCAGGGCATACGGTATGAACCGACTCCCTTCCCTGTTCCATAACCCACCAGGAAATGTGGAGAGGCTGAGAGGACCTTGAGATGGAAGGTGCCTAGTAAGCAGGGTTTTTTTTCTTGGGAAATCTTCTCAGAGGTTCACAGCTGCCCCAGTGGAATGCAACCAGGTGACAGCAGTTTGGAAAAGATTTCCTGTGGAATTCAGAATCTTTGACATGTGTCCAGAACTCCACGGTTTCATTCATGATGAGTAAATACAGAGCTATCTTGAGTGTCTCTTACTTGAGTCTGTAAAATGGTCCCTGAGTATTAAACTAAGGATCTCCTTAGTTTAATACTATAAGCCATATAGTATTAATATAGATAGCCATATAGATATCTGCCATATCTCCTGTGTCAGAAGGTCTTTGACCAGAGACCTCAGATTACTTTTTGACCCTTTCTTTCCTTAATGACCTATATCTATTTTTGTCCATTTATCATCAAGTATTTTAATTCTATGGCCTGAATATTTCAAATACAAACACCTCTTTCCATTGCCTTCTAAACACAACACCCAATGACTGTCCTCTGTCTCCTGGGTTTCTTCGAAAGCCTCCTAACAGCTTCGGTTCTTTCCATAGTTACCCGTCACCACCACCACCATTTTTTTTCACTTGGCTGTTCAGAGTGTTCCTTCTAAAATGCAGATCTAATCATTATACTTCCCTACTTTAAAATCATTTATCATTCATTACCCTGAGAAAAAAACTCCAAATCCCTTAACTAGACATAAATCCCTTCAGGATTTGGTGAGCCCTGCTCACCTTTCCTGCCCCACCTCTCGCCACATCCCACCAGGCACTGAAGACTCCAGCCAGGTGGAGTTGCTTTCACTTCCTCATCAAGGTCCTGCCTATGATCTAGTGTGTCATCAAGTCCCTCCATTTAGAACAGCTTTTTACTCCTCCCTTCCCATAGGTAATCTCTACTTCTCCTTCAAGGAGCCAGTTTAGATATCAGATCTACTAAGAAGCCTTTGCTGACCCTGCGAGTCTGGCATGGGTGCCCTTGCTTGAGCAAAAGTCAGTAAATAGTTCTTATCATTCTATGCTGTAATTGTAAGTCTAGTTTTCTGCATCCTATACAGGAGAGTAAATTACATGTAGGTAAAAAACTATTTGCTGTACCTAGCATGGATTATTCTTACTTGACTCTAATGAGCTCGTATGTGATAAAGAAGTATCTTATTTATGATAGAAGAGACCATGGCCGGAAGCTCAAGAAAACCAATATTTACATTTAGGTCATTTTCTGGCTCTTAATGTGACCTCACACAAGTCTTCTAATTTCTTGAGGACAGTGTGTTCTCATCTATAAAATTAGAATATTTAATTAGTTTTCTAGGATCTTTAACATTATGTTTGTGATTCTTCACTGTTTTAGTTTAGAATGAAATGCTTTCATCAGCCAACTGAAAATAACTTTGATTTCTTCCTTAGAGCATTAACACAGGTGATTTTTGGTTCCTTTGATGTTCACTGAAGTCTGTGTTTATTTTCCCCTTCCATTGGCCTCAGTACTCCATGCTTTCCTCCCTAGGCACACTCCTTCAAATATTTCCCATTTACTGGAACAATTTTATTCTTAACTGCTCACTATTTTTCAAGATTAATAACTCTTGAGGGCATTCACAGACATTTTTTGTGGGGGAGACCTGGTTGATTTGAAACATCACCACTTTCACTGTCAATCAGGATCAGCTAGACCCTGCCTACTTATGGACCTAGGATAGAAAGTGGCAAGATAGATGCTATATTAACTGGAGAATTGTCTCTTGGACATTCTGTTTTGCTCAAAAACTGCATTTCAAAGACTTCTTTTTCTCTATCATTTAGCTTGAGTGGTTCAGGGAATCCTGTAGATGACAAAGTAAATTCAAAAGTTCTCATTATAATTCTAACTGTTCTTTATTTGCAAGAACTTAAATAACAGCCTTGACTTGGTTTGTCTGAAAAAGAATAAATACTAATTTATTTTCTAAATAGAAGGTGAAGACCATCTTATTCAGAATGAATGCTTCATTTTGGAACATATGAATAAGACTTCCCTTAATTACCAGCCATGTTGTAGCAGAAGTTTACACAATATAGCTATACAAGTATATTTCAAGGTTATCTTTAATATATAATATGTAAAATCCAATACAGTAAATCTAACAGGGGGATTTATTCTCTTTGAAGACTCAAGTCCAAAACAAATGATCCATGACATTTTTATTATTGGATAACAACAGTAATCACCATGTTGTATCTGACTGAAATTTATCATGTGTCTTATTGCCTTTTTGTGCTATTTTACCAAACAAAAAGGAGAGATCCAATAGTTATTTTTCATCTTGACATTATTATTAGTAGAAGTAATAGTAGGAGGTGGAGGAGTATTTACTAGCTGTCTTGGAACAAGAAGGAAGGAATTTTAAAAGAGAGGTAGAATATGATAGAACAGTGCACTGTTTTATAAAATTATTGAGATTTGGAGAAAGCTAAGAAGGTGGCCTAGGAGGTAAACACAGCTCACCTCCTCACACAACCACATCATAATTATAACTTAACCACAGAAAAACCATTATTCAGAATTGCCAGTAATTGAGCTGAATGGAAGTCCTACAACTATGGAATTAAAGAAGAAACCACATTGATATTGGTAGGAGGGGCAGAGACACAGAATGGACTGGTCCCACACCCACATGTGGCAGGTAAAAATTGGGAGGAATACCTCAGGAGCAAGGGATCCGAGGCCAAGAGAAGATGACCCTCTTCATCCAGGGTTCCAGTGCCAGGAAGACAAGTCCCCATAACTTCTGGCTGTAAAAACCAGTGGAGATTAATGATAGCAGAGGACAGAAACTGCTGGATTTTCAGGCAGTTCCTCTTAAAGGTCCCATGCATGGACTTACCAACTCCTCCCTCCAAGCTCCAGCACCAGGGCAGCAGCTTAAAAGGCATCAAAAGCATATCGGAAGGAACTGAAATGTCTGGTATGAGTGTGAGAACTGGGGGACAGCTTTTTGCCAGACAGAACTGCTGGCAGAGGCCATTGTTCTTTTTCTGAAACCTCCCCTGACAGAGCCACAGAGATGGCAGGCAGGTGCCACATCTGAGACTCCATCAAACTGGCTCACACTGTTTGCCATGCCCTGGTGATTCCCTGAAACTCTGCCCCACCCGACCTGTTTCCAGTGGCTTTTCTATAGGAATGGCTTGCCTTGGATCATGCTTCAGATATTTCTAAATCCTCTCAAACAAGTAGCATCCAGCCTCAGCAAGCTCCATGCCTCTTACTAAGTGGCCCCAGGCCTGACACTAGTAGCAGCTGGCCTTGGTTCACAGGATGCCCTCTCCTAGGCACTGCCAGGCCCAGCACAAGTACCAGACATCTGCAGATCACTTTATAGTTTATGCCAGGTGACCTCAGACAGAACACAGGCAGTGATGACCTTGACCTTCACCTCCCAGGAAGCCCCAGAGCCTGCGCACCTAGTGAACAGCTACATACCGTATTAGAGCACCATCACCAAACCACCTCCACAAGTGACACACTCGAGGGGCAGACTCAGGAGGGCACAAGAGCCCTGCTGAAGTTAAGTCCTGTTCTGTGGAATGGGCCCCTGCACAGCTGATCCTCCGCAGTGAGCAGAGGTTGGTGGTCAGAGGTCACACCCAGTCCTTGCAGCTGATTGGCCTGGGTAAACCCTCCCATTGACCTACCAACAGCAATCAAAACTCAACTGCAAGAGGAGGGTGTACTCACACCCTCCTTCAGCCCACATGAAGAGTACACCTTGAGTACCCAGCTTGAGTGATAGGGGAGGCTGTGCCACTGGACCCTACAGGACACCTACTGTATTAGGCCATTCTACAAAGCCAGGGAGTCATAGCAGCTCTACCTAATACATAGAACCAAACACAGGCAGGCTGCCAAAATGAGGAGACAAGTAAACATGGCCGCCCAAAAAAACAGAACAAAACTCCAGAAAAAATGTGCAGGGATTGCCTGAGGGAGTGGTGGGTGGGATGGAGGGGGGCAAAGGCAGAAAACTGGGACAACTGTAATTGCATAATCAGGAAAATATAATTTAATAAAAGGTTTTATTATTCATTGGAAACTGCACTAATTAGTTACCTAAACAGCAGCCTCAGTAATTCTACCCATCTTAGAACTCTCTCACAATCTATCCAGGCTCTGTATCTTTAGTATGAGGCATAATATTTTATGTAACCTCTTGGGTCTGATTGTTTTGCTTTTCTGAAGTGATTGCTGTGTACATTTTCTATTAGAAATTAATTTTATTTCAGGTGATAAGAGGTGATAATATCCAGAAGGGGGAAAAAAAGGAAAAAAATAGAGCAGGAAATGAGTTAACATGACAGACCAGAATGATTCCCTGGGGAGCCTGGGGATGTTTGAATGGAATGACATCTCCTCTGCGTGCCCGGCCATTCTGTTTGGAAATAGGTATAAATGCATTTAAATAGATGCTGTGCTCACTAATGTCATGACTGCCACCATAAACTGGTCCTTGTGCGGTGTGTCTGTTCACTGCTGTGCAGCAACCGAACCTTTTAAAAAATGATTTCAGTTGTTTTTTTAATCCACGTGATGAGTGTACAGAAGTACTTTGGCAAGGATGTACAATTCTGCAGGAATCTCTCTTGCTAACAAAGAAAACAAAGATGTCCGGCTCCATTTAACAACAAGTGTTTATAGTTGAAATGTCTTTAGCTACAGCCCATAGCATGGGAGACCCAGCTTTATGTTGAAAAGGAGAATGAGCGATGATGAGGACCTGGGAGCCGAGAACAGTTGGTGCTCCTTTGAACTCACCCTGGCTAAACTCATCCTTGGGTCACTTTACCTCTGATTAAATTTTATTTGATTTTCTTCTGGGAAAAATTGCTAACAGATAGATACTTGGCACTGTGGCCCATTAAATGTCTGGAGTTTGCAGTACAATCCCTGCTTGCAAATATTGAATTATTTTCACATTTCTGATTGATTGGACCTACAGCGTGTGACACCCCCAGCCGTCTTCAGTAGGACATGGGGCTAAAGGAGATACCACCATCTCCATCTGAGCCCTCAGTCCCCATCATCCTGTAGAAATGACTTTGAATACAGAGCAAGCAGCATTTGTAGCAAGAAAAGTCATCCTTTGGAGTCAGGCAGGTGTGTTTTGAGTTCAGCCTATACAGGACCAGGTGACCTCTGGGGCAAATTAGTTCTCCTTTCTGTGTACCTTACTTTATACATCTTTCAAATGCAACGTACTCATAGGATTGAATGAGAATTAAATCAGTTCCTACAAGTGCCTTGGGGTGTGTGGAAATGAATATTGGTTCCTCTTTTTTTCTTCTGGTCCATTTCAACCTGTCCTGGATCCTTCATATTTGTATCAAAGGAAGGACATTTCCATGGTGTATGACCAAGTACTTGTTGCATCTCGGGCTACATAATACAAATGGGCTTTGACATGAATAGGCATAATGCTTCTGGAAAAAAAAGAGCCTTGATTTACAAAATTATCAGCTGTACTTCTTCTGATAAGGGTTCTGGTTTTCTCTAAAAGTTGACTTAATTATTGGTAGACTTTTACCATTAAACAAAAGACATGAAATATACCTATAAAAATAATTATAATTAATGTTATGGCTATTACATTTATGATGCACTTTATAGAATGCATAAGCACACATAACACCAAGAACATGTAAGATCGTGCTTGACTTTAGATGCTAAAATATCTAGAATTTAATACACCTTGATTGGGAGACGCGACTTAGGAAGATATTATTTCTACAAGTATCTTTCTCACAGACATACTCACTGACAGGTGGTTCTTTAATTCCCTATATTATTTATGTGAAAGTCCCATTAGCCCTAAAAAGGAGCTTTAGGCTCCTTTCATTTGCCCCTGTCTTTAGAGTGGCAATACTACACACAGTGAAATTGTTAGAGAAATGTACACATATCATATGGCACATGTGTCATGCCCAGGGACGATGTGCCCATGCCTTCTGAGAAGCTAGGAGGTTGTCTCCTGGCACCACGTGACCTTGTAAACACCCAATGTGGCATAACCTCCCATTACAGGGTATTCCTGTAAAGGTCCTTAAAGAACATGTCGTGGGATACTTACTTTGCAGCCAAGTTCGGAATGTTCACCCATCTTATCAAGTTACAGATAATTAAGCCACAAAAATGTGACATCATTAAAAAAAGAATGTGCTAAAGATGCAGCTCCCCTAACATTTTTTCAACTAGTGAACAAATCAAAATAGATGCTGACAAGGGGAATTTGACGCCTTGTCTAAAGTTTGGACTCCAGCTGTGCCCACATTGAAAGCTCTTGTAGTAAGGTCATCCAGAATGAAGAAGGCTAATAGGATCCCGACCTGCTCCTTATCCTGTGGCCCTGAGCTCCCCCCGTCACTTCTGTATCACAGAAGAGAAGAGACACCCCCATCATCCTCATTTAGCCTCTTCACCTGAGGTTTTCACCTTCCTGCTGGTGTGGCTCAGTGATTGAGCACCAGCCTGCAAACTAAAATGTTTCCAGTTAGACTCCCAGTCAGGGCACATGCCTGGGTTGCAGGCCAGGTCCTTGGTTGGGGGCATGGGAGAGGTAACCACACATTGAGGTTTTCACCTTCCTATCACAATTGTCAGAAAAGAGCCAGAATGAGAATTTATTTTGGTATGTGCACAAGACTGATGGAAGAACTCTGTACATAATTCTAAATAAACCTCATCCTCATTGACATTTCTTTAAGACTACAGTTTTTAAAGAGAGGAATAATCAAATGAGTAAAATATAACAATAGGCATCAATTGCACCTTTAGAATAGGACATAGAATTTCATTTGGAGAAAAACTACAGTCACTTCTGCACATCTGATGTAAACCCCAGGACCTACCCATGCATGCCCCAGCACCGGGTTGACTAGGATGCACCGAAATAGCCCCATTAGGTGTTCAAGTCTGAACTTCTTTTGCACTAGTCGGTAAGGAGCCACTGCATCAAGCTCTCCAAGTATCTCCTTGGCGACCCCCATCTGGACTTCCCCAACCCAGTGCCAGCACCCAGCAGGCCCTTTGCTCAACCTGGGGTTATCACCCCTGCCCACCGCCAGTCTGTAAGAGCTGGGTAGCATGGTATTGAATTCTCAACTTGCTTGACCTGACCCTGTTTTTCTTTTGAAAGGGAGAAAAATAGCATTCTGATTTTGAATGCCTCTATTTATTTTTTAAATCTGTGGCTGGTCATCCACACCTGCTACAAAAACAATACTTTGTATTTTTATATAACAACCACATCTACCTGGTAAAAGTGCCCTTACATGCAAAAGCATAGGGAGTTTATATGTCAAAAACTGTTCTTTAAAATCTGCCCAGCGTTCAAGTTCACCTTACATATCCACTCATGGGAGGCAGCCTATCTGGTAACAAAGTTTGGGGTCAGGAGGTCTAAGTTTAGTCCTCACGCTGCCACCAACTGGAAATCTGACTGTGGGCAAAGGTCTTCCCTCCTTTGGGCTTCGGCCTCACTGTCTCTAAAGGAGCACAGGCCTCACTGAGATGCAGAAGTACTCTCTCCTACCTGTGAAGGTTGCAGTGCTCCAACTGAAGATGGGAAAATGTTACCACCTCGAGTCCTCTGGAGTGCCCCGTGACTGCAGCCTGTCTCCGATTAGCCGTGGGAATGTGGCCCCCAGGTGTCAGCCATTGTTCTTGGGACCCTGACTCACTTGTCAGGGAGAACATGTCAGTGTGTTTATCTTCCTTCTGCTTCAGTGTGGAC
>PVKM010017097.1:0-26223 GCA_004027735.1 Carollia perspicillata
AAGTGTTAACCACTTTTAAATATAGATCACTGTATTTGTATGTCTTCAATAAGTTCCAATTGTAGCCAAGAAATAACTTTAATAACATTTTTCATGAAAAAGCATAGAATGATTTTCTAGAAACTTTAATTGTAAGATATGTTAATTTAAAGAAACATCTTTTTAGAGAAGCTATTCTTTAGCTGTCGTCGATATGTAATAGTAGCTTATCACATACGGTTTTCATATTGGAGGGCATGGGAAAATACTCACTTAACTTGGAATTAATGTTTTTGGGAAGAAGGTAAATCCTTAATCATCATTTATAATGAGATGATAAGTTGTTGGGCTCTGGAAATTGAGACCTGAATTTGAGACCCTACTGGGCAGGTTCCTAACTCTGACTTTTGTTAAATTTCTCAATTTCAGTGACTTTGTCTGTTGAAGGGAATTGTTAGGACTATCTGGCTCGGCAAGTGCTTTGAACAAGTTACTATCTTATTTTATTCACTGACTACAGACAGATTTAGCTGTTGGACATACTTCTTAACAGGATAATAGTTGTTTTAAACTATTCCCTGGTTACTTTAAAAGTGTGTAGGAATACCAGCCATCCGTTTGTCTTGGCCTTGCCACAGACTCCCTGAGTGTCCCTTGTTCAGGTGACAGCTCTGCAGCTCCTTGCTGAAGTCTGAATTGAGCCGTTGACCTTAGGAAGGTAAGGCAGTGTGGGCACAAAATGAAAGGATGTGTGGAAGAAGCACTTGGGGGAAACAAAAAGCATGTCCGAATGCCACACAGTACTTAATTATTGTAAGTGCTTCTCCGACCAGTCTTTTTCTTCTTCCCTGCCCCCTCAAAGAGAGCTTGTCCCTTTCTAAGTAGATATATGACAACTCTGCTTCCTCTCCTAAGTCTGGGATCAAAGGAAAGTTGTAATAAAGGAGAGTCACTCCCTCCCATTCCCCCTATCCCCCCTTTTTTGCGGATGTTGTTCTAACTGTTTTTAAGAGAGAAGATCAGGCCTTGACATCAGTGGGCGAAACCATGGGGCTTCCAAGACACCCGCCTTTCATCTCTGGGTCACCCCCTCGGACGGCGTTCTTCATCTCTGTGATGGCGTGCATTACAGAGCGGTGCATGGCAGGGTGAGATCTCTCAGTATGTCTAGAAACCTTAGCTGCTTTTGCTGGTTATTGTTCGGATGTTCATTTCTTTAGAGCAACATAGACTGTTCTGCAGAGGTGTCAGTGACCAGAATAGTTGGCTGTGGCAGTGCCTGAATCTCACCAACTCCTTGTAAATTAGAAGACCAGCTCCAAAAAAGTAAGAGAAGAAAAATAAAGCTGAATTTTAGCTGGTTGTTTACTGGTAGGGTTGTGCCAGACCTAAATACAGTTGAATGGAAAGGGTAATAGGAATTGGAGCCTGTCTTGCTCCATGAGAGTGAATGAGCTAGTGTTAGACCTGAATGTTGTAGAAAAAAAAATAACAGTCACTTTTAAAAAACAAACAAAGCAAAACAAAACAAAACAAAAACCAGGCAGTCAGTGCAGGCTTACTGATGAAAATTAAAGGTCAATTTCTTCAGTGCCCCACCTCAGTACATGCCTTGGGCTGTGTTAATAATGACAATCCTATTATTTTCTTGCAGTAGGCAGGAAATGCTGTCTACACCCATTAGGTTTGTTTGAGTGGCCCCTGGCTGGAAATGAAGAAAATTTAATTTCTAACTTGCAGGGAGAAAAAAAAAAATCATGCAATGCTGCTCAGAGATTGATTCTTGGGCCAGAGTAAGAACAGTGTCATTTAAAAAAACTTGATGTTCTTAATTGTGATTATAGGGACATTTGGCACTATCCACACAGAAATCATGAATGGACTTACATGCAAATTAGGTGTGTAGAAAACCTGTCTGAATATTGTCAGAACTGGCTCAGTTTTGGACTTTTTACCACATGTTTGCAAACTGCCCATTTTCTCCCATATCTATCCCACTAGCCACTGGAAACTTGCTTGAAGGAAGTCTTTGTCACAGTTTTGTCTCAGAAGACAAATTTGCTTTTTCAAAAACATTCATTTTGAGAAACATTTGTTTATTCATTAAGGCAGTCAATTACTTTGTGGTTTCAATAACAAGAAGACAAAATTGGTATTAGTTAATGTTACAGAGAAAATATGGGAGCCTGTTCTTGTACATTGTAATCACTGCCTTTCAGAGTTAAATTTCCTAATCTCACTGCACACTTGGGTTCCACTACTTTTGTGTGCTTTGTTTAAGAAAGAGATCTTTCAAAAAATGATTTTTTTTAGCAGTTTGGTATTCATTCCTTTTGTATCTTTACTTTTTCTAACAAGACAAAAGATTTGTATTGCTACTTTGATATTTGATTTATTGGGATGTTCTATTACAGGTTTTCGGTGGGCTTACACTTCACTCTTCGGAGAAGGCGTCTATCAGATGTTGAGTCGCAGGGACTTGCTGGGAATCGTAGGCGTAGCTAGCGCTGGAAGAAGCAGGTGTGCAGTCTGTGTCCAGGGCAGGTGAAAGGAATCCTCCCTCTTCAGTGGGTCTCTCGTTCCCGTTGAGCAGAACCGTAGGATGAGAGCACCATAACTTTGGGTTGTTGTCTTCGCTTTGCATTAGTAGACAGAAATTTTTCTTTGCTTCTTCAAATGACATATTGGAAAAGAGTTTCTAATAGTTTCATAGGAAAGAACAGTGAACTAAGGGAGTTTATATGAATTTTCTCTGTCTTAATTCCTAAAACCTTTGGCAGTTTACCCCTAGTGGTGACCATTTTGCCTCTGACATTTTGCTTCTGGTTGTCATCAATACGAACATTGTTCATAACATTTATTTTCCTCATTTATTTGTCACTATACTACTTATAAGAAGAAGCTAAGCATGGGATTCTTGACTGTTGTAGTAACTATAGTATTATAAGCATATAATGTGTATGTGTTGTCACAAATTTTGGGCACATGGCATAGTACACACATGGGGGCATTTTTTAAATCCAAATTTATAAAAGAAATAGGGTTTTCGGTTGTGTCTTCCATTCAGAGTGAGTGTGTCAGTGTTTTTCTTTTCTTTTTTTTTTTTTTTGACACCTCTGAGATTAGTCCTCCTCAGGACTCCTGACACTATTTGCACCCTGTGACGTGGGGAATTTGAAGCTTGTATATAAAGAGATAAAGGGCTTTGAAAAAATGTCAGACCATATTCAGAGAGTGGGAGTCAAATGTTTTGATTCGACAAAATTGTTTTTGTGATTGGAAATTTAGGTTTGAAATGGTTGTATGGATTATTAACCTAGCTGAAATCTGTTATAGATTGTCTAACCTATTTACTTGAAATATATCTGGTCTATTTAAGTTTGGCAAGAACTCAGGGCAAAGAAACCGGGCAATTTAGGCATTATTATTTATTTTTCTAAGTCAGTAATGCACTTCATGTTTGCCTTGGAAAAGTAATCATTGGAAGCATTACACCTGATAGCCTATATAAACTTGCTTAACCTTTAGCATAATGACATTTTTTTCCAGGATGCTGACCAGATGATTGCGTACAAGGATGTTTGTCTGTAGTTCACGGAATTAACACTTTTAGGCAAATAGAGCGCCTGTGTTACTTATGCCTACTGCTGCTCCTTCGAATGATTTGATTAGTGAGAGCCTTCATTTTGAAATGTTTCAAAGCAATTGGGCATCTTTTGACCTAAATCTTTCCGCTTTCGAGAATACATATTTGGATTTGCAAGAATGTGAAGATTTAGCCAGGTAGTCAGTTTCATTAGCTGTGAGAGGTATTGAGCCTTACTTGACTGATGCTTATTTAAATACCCGTGGGTTTTTTTTTTTTTTTTTTTTTTTGCAGAACGTGCTTCCATCATTAAGAGAAGCCTCTCCTAGTGAACAGTGAACCCACGTATTGAACCAGTTGGCACTCTATAATGTACTCTCCCAGGGTTTTCAGGACTCAGTCTTGTAGTGAACCTCTGAATGAATAAGTACAAGCAATGGAAGAGGGTGTATTTCTAATTTGAAATGGTAGATTCTTCCTTTAGCTGTCAGTCAGTCCCATTGCCCTGGGGTGGGCGGCGGGAGTAGGGTGTTCACGGTTGTAAATGGCCTTCAGAAGAGAATTGGTGGTGGTGAGCGACAGGCAGCGGATAAGACCCATTTATGAGCTGGGCTCACACTCAGGCTTTTCAGAGTGTCCCCTCCAGTCATGAGGCTGGTCATTCACTGTGGTGAGAGAAAACCTTAGT
Organism: Carollia perspicillata; assembly: GCA_004027735.1. Taxonomy (NCBI): domain Eukaryota; kingdom Metazoa; phylum Chordata; class Mammalia; order Chiroptera; family Phyllostomidae; genus Carollia; species Carollia perspicillata. The sequence continues at coordinate 4,254 of PVKM010017097.1, forward strand.
GACCTACTCCACAGTTTATTTCCCCTTCAGAAGTACAAGATCGTGGGAACCAATGGGTTGCATGAACCACTTACCTGATGCTTAGGAGCCTAAGTTTAATCAGAAGTAGTCTGTGTTGAGTCTGACTGTAAAGATGCAGCAAGGAAAGGAACAGGGGGACTTCCAATTGCTTTTTGTCTCTCCAAATTCCTTGAGCGCAGGGACCATGTCTTTCCTTTTCTCTTTTTATAAATGTTTGGCAAACCATGTGCTCAGTAAGTTTTTGACTTAATAAAGTCATTGACTTAATTAATGACTTGATGGAGCAAGGCATGTTGTTTTCTTGGCATGATGTTTTCTTTTTTTAAGATTTTTATTTATTTATTTTTAGACAGGGGAAGGGAGAGAGAATGAGAGGGAGAGAAACATCAATGTGTGGTTGCCTCTTGCGCCCCCCATGCTGGGGAACCTGACCTGCAACCCAGGCATGTGCCCTGATTGGGAATCGAACCAGCGACCTTCTGCTTCGCAGTCCGGTGCTCAATCCACTGAGCCACACCAGCCAGGGCAAGGCATGATGTTTTGACAAGATACTATGTGTTTGAACCAGGAGAAAACTTACTTGATTTTTAATTTAATTTAATTTTTATTTTTTAAAAAGATTTTACTTATTTTATTTTTGGAGAGAGAAGGGAAGGAGAAAGAGAGGAAGAGAAACATAAATGTGCGGTTGCCTCTCACGTGCCCTCTACTGGGGACCTGGCAGACAACCCAGGCATGTGCTCTGACTGGGAATTGAACCGGTGACTGTTTGGTTCCCAGGCCTGTGCTCAGTCCACTGAGCTACACCAGCCAGGCTGATGTTTAATTTTAAAGCTGTGTTCTAATTCTAATTCTTGGAAGCATATGAAATTTTTGATTTAAGATAACTGAGATCCCTGAAAACATGAAGATTCAAAAGATTTTTGGTGTTTATTAATATTCAGGAACTACTTGTTTTGCAAATAGCAGAAAGCTACTCAAACTAGCTTTAGCAATAAAGGTTGGACTCCTTGGACCAGAAGTGAAGGCTGTGTCCCTGGACCGTGGGAGGTCTTGGAAGCAACCCGGGAAGTCACTGGGAGCCAAGTTGCTTTTCTTCCTCTTTCTTTCTCTCTTTCCTTTTTTCTTTGATGCTTATTTTATATTAATGCTGGATATTTATAAACTCATGAAATTTTATCAGTTTTTAATTTTCCCTCCCAAAGTGGCAGAGCCTACACGTTGCTTTTTAGTCATTGAAGGTACGGATTTTAATAGATATATTTTCTTAGAGCTGTGTGTCATTTACAGGCTGTTTGTGGGAGGAAAGTGATGTAAAGGAAGAATGACTTTTATTCAACAAAGTAATGATAATCTATATTTTCCTGTCTGTTTCTTTAAAATGAATGGCAGAGAGACATGGTCAGGTTGTTTCGTCCCTTAAATCATCTCAGAAACTGCCCGGTCCATTAATTGCTTTGTTCAATGGGCAGGAAATGGTTATGTTTGTATAAGTTACACAATCTTCACTTAAGTCAGAGCAAGGAACCAAAGAAGTCTCAGATCTTTTTTTCTAGCATTAACCATTCAGTTCTATGAACTTGTGCATGATGCATGAACCAGGTTACTGGGGAACACTTACCAAAGATCATAACTTACTTTACTTACCAGGATGTTTAGGGATACTGAGAAAAGTGTTTGCATGAGATGCTGATTGCTGATACCGAGGTTAAGTCTGTGCAGTTTTACTTTCTTCTTAACCATTTGTTTCCTATGCGTGTAGTAAAGGAGATGTCCTAACGCTGGTGCATTGCTAGCGTTACCATGATGAGTCAGTCCCCGCTTCCCCCTCCCCAATCTCCCCTGTACCAGCTCTCCATACATTTATTCTTTTTTTTTCCTGAGGTTGGCATGTTGTCTCTTTTCCCTCAGCCCCTCCCATGCCTGTTAGTTGTCTCTACTACCCCAATCGCCTACTACTTTTCTCCTTCCTAAAAGTGGAATTTTTCTATTTCTCTTTGATGAGATTCTATAAGCATTATGATTGACATTTTGCAATTTGAGCAGAGCTGATTTTATATATAGTATTTCTAAGTACTTTTCTGACTCTGCCGGTTCATTCATTCATTCATCCTTTTTTCATTTTGACTTCTATTATTTCCTGAAACCTCTGTATCATGGGAAGAAAATATAATCTTAAGTGAATAGAGGTCAAAATGATAGGAGAAAGAATGAAGAATGAAGTGAATTTAGGTGGAATCTGAAAATATGTGTCCCTCTTTAAAATGTTAGCTACCGGTGACTCCTTCGAAAGAAGTGGTATTGCTGTATAAGCTATTGCTGCAAAATCGTGTTTATTAGGATTTTGCCTTTGAATGATCTATTGCTATTCATTTCTTGTATATTTTGCTCCCTTTCTGACTTGTTAAATACTTTAAAGAACAGTCTTGATTTTTGTGTATTTCCCTATTTTTCTTCAAGTGTTCCATAGTTCCCTTGAATTATACAGTGTTCTTGGCCTTTTCTTGCAGTCTTTTTTTTTTTTTTTTGCCATTTACCAGATCCCCGCCCCTGTCTACAGAAAGTCTTGCTCTTCCTTGTATGTCTTCCTTTCTCTTCAGAATCTTGTGGTTGGTGCCCTCTTCCACCTACTCCATTCCTCCCAGCAGTTTCCTTTGATGGTGATACTTGCCTTGGAATTTCGACTACAGCCTGTTAAACCCTTTGGGAAAGGTAATTCTGTCAGCATTCACTTCTCTTTCTCTTCCATTCCAAAACACTAAGGACAAAGAATCCTCCATATGCATTTCTGTGCCGAGGAATCTGCTCTAAGGTTTCTGCTCTCATTTTCTTACCAGGCTCTGAATTCTCTGCAGATGGGGCCTGATAAGATCGTCCAACAGTACCCCCTCCCCTGCTTCTCGGAATAAAACACAAGGGTTCTATTTGGAATTGGCTCTGGACTCTCAGATACCATTGATTTTGTAATGATTACAGGATGCTTTGAAGGCAAACAAACAAACAAAATAGCTTCTTTAAGAGGTGAGCTGGGTAAATCAGGGTCAGATGATCTCTAATGACTTCCAGGTCTCTTATTCTGAATCTGTTAATTTATCTTCAAGGAAGAGTTCATTTATCAGAAGGGAGAAACCCATCATTGCCTATTTTATATTTTGAATTTGTAATCTGTCTTCAGTTCAATTTTGCAATCAGCGGTCAGCTACTTTTTACTCATTTGTAAAATTACTTATAACTTATCTTTTTAAGAAGCAGTCTGCTACCAGATAAAATTTCAGATTGTTCAGTTTTAAAATATTTTACTTGAAAGGATAAAATAGCTCACCAGTGGAAAGTGTGCCTTCAGAGATAGCTTTCATGTCTTTGAAATCTGGAAAAAAATATTTGCAAGAAGTCTATAGCCAGCGCTGTTGGTTCACATTTTTCTTCTCTTTTCTTTTTTGGTTCACATTTTTCTACCCAGTGCTGAGGGGAAGATTATCAAATTTATGCCTCTGAGCTTTCAAGCTTCTCTTAGTATCAGTGGCAGATTACATGAAATTGTCTTTGAACTTTTTAGATTTATGTATTTGGCAGAGATGCCGAAAGCTTTGATTTTCATTCACCATCACTGTACCTAGTGGTACATAGTAGACTCTCCAGTTGGTTTATTGGATAGAAAGTGAGAAGTCTCCGCCAACTTTATAGATGGTCATTGATCACCCCTTTTGCCCTGTATATCACGTGACTCCATATTTATTGCAACCATACAGACATCTCGGTCATCGCAGAGGATGAACTCTTACAATTTCTGGTGGACTCCCATGTGTCATTTCTGGAGAACTGAAATATTAATTGACATATATATGTTTCATTCTATTAGATATGGTTCTTTTTATTGAAACTCGGTAGAATATCCTACCTCCTGTATGTGAAATAGGGTAATAGTATTACACTCCCCCCAAAAGGCTGCTTCGTTCAGAAGTGACATGATCTCTGTTCAATTTCGAGTATTGATAAGTGGGCAGATTTATTTGGAAGCACTTTGTTTTTACTACATGTGTCAAACTCCAGGGAACACTGAATAGGATATGAGGTGCTCCCTTTCGGCTGTGCATTAGCAACGTGGCAGTTACTGATCTGTCACTTACTTTGAAAAGGAATTAAAAAGTTTTGGCCTTATGCCTGGAGTAGCTCCAGATGGTCAGAAAAGATTTTTGTGCTGAAGTCAAGTAGTATATTGCAGTGGCAGAATCGGGCTTGTCATGTTTATACTAGAGCATTGACTTCCCATTTTATCCCCTCTGCAAAGTAGGTTTTTTCTTCTCCTTGCCCCCCTCCCCCAAGGGAAGAAAACGTTGCTTTAGAGTTATGGAATCTAGTATCTGGAATTACCTTTGTTCCTGGTGATAATGATGTAGAGGTATGATGTGTGGTCCACAGAGCTGCTTTGTGCCCTTAATAGTTATTATTTACAAAGGACTCATGAACAGTTGGAATGTAGAGATACGCCAGGATCATTCTAGCTGATTTGGAAATCGGGGGTCAGAAGCTTCATTTGGGTTGCGCGTGTTTATCAGGTAAACTGGCTGTTAGCCCACAACTGTTATTTAGTGGCTTTCCTTAGTCGTTTGACCCATCTCTGTTGGGAGGGAGACATTACTTCATCGCTTCTCACGTTTCCCCATGATTCTGTGGTCATAGGTTAACAGTGAAGTATAGGTATAGGTGTCCAGTATAGGAGGGAGGTGGGGCCTGGCGAGATGAGCAGTGAGGAGGTCATGGTATTTACCAACAGTTTACCAGGCTGTGCTTTCCTGGGCACTAGAGCCGAAGTTCCACACAACCTTACGGCCCCTGTGTCCACCCGGAATGGAATAATGTGATGCCTGTTACGGTAGGTGAGAAAACCAAGATTCCGAGTGCTCAGAGTGGCAATAATCTGTCCAAGGTAACGATTGGGTGATTCTCTGTTGCTGTCTACTCACATACAATTTTGGAGAAATGTGTTACAAGTTTCCTGCCCTTTCAGGTTAGAGGGGACTGCAGGCTTCAGGAAATAACGCTCATTTTCCTGTGGGAAAATTGGGGCTTGTTCAAGTTGAGCCTTTTACTGAAGCTTGGTCACAAGGTGCAGATTGAGGCCTCACCCTACCGGCTGGGACTCCCACACTGCTTTCGGTTATTCTTGTGGTTATTGAGTAACTTGGTGAGTTTGAAGAACATTAACAACCTTTTCTGTCTTCGAAGAAAATGCTGCACATGAGGAAGTGACATTAAGTTGCATACCACAAAAATGACTTTTTATTTATTTTGAGATCTTGGTATATCAATGGAAGACAATGAAAAAATCTGTGATTTTGATTGTTGTACTCTTGGTGATTGACCCAGTATTTGACACATTTGCTTCTGAAGCACTTTGAGTGAAAAGCGTAGATTTGTGTTCTTCAGTTAGCACACCTACCGTGAGTCTTCCCTTACCGTGGGCCGCAGGGGCCATGCCGGCTTGCTCTTCTCAGAGTGTGCTCCTCCGAAGCCCCTGCTCTGGGTGGGATGGTCTCTAAACTGGTGCTTTCCCGTGCAGACCTGACTGGTCAGCAGTCTCCTGCCCTGACTCAGACTTGTAAGAGCTACCGGAATCCTCCACTAGGCTGCTAGTCTGCTGCCTAGTTTTCGTTTTCAACAGTATTATTTTTCTATGTATAGCAGGGCACTGTAATTAGTTCACGAGTTCTTTTGAGATTGTGCCCTAAACTGCAGGAACACCTTGCTCAGGTTGATGTGCTTTTTGAAGTCATGTTACTTTTTGATGAAAAGGATCAAAGTGGAGTGGAGGCGGGTTACTCTGGCTTAATGTAAATCTTGATCTCTGAGGCTTTTCCACATCTACAAAGGCACCAGAGTGGGGCTGGGTTTGTTGTTGTTACTTTATTACAATTATGAATGAAACATTGATACTGTTGTTTTATAAAAGATAATAAAATAAAGGTACATTTTCTTAGTGTTTTAATACGTTAAAAAAGGACAGTCACCACAAGTCATAAAGCTACAGTTACATCAAGAACCTCTTGTGTGGAAGAATAGGTTTTTGGTGCAGCCCTTGCACCTGTATCAGGGGAGTGAAATGTCATCACCCTGGAAAAAATGACTTCAGGGTCTTATTAAGAATCAATAGTATAAAGGGTTTCCCTGTGCTGTCTGTTTTGAGGAGGCTTCCTCTGAGAGTTAATGGTAGGATACTTGTGTAAAGGTGTCCCTCACACAGAGGACGCGGCATTGTTACCGGTTCAGGTTGTACACCGTGGCGTTACCCGAAGGCTCCCGAGAGCAGAGAATGTTCAGGGCAGCTTCTTCCACTGCCTCTGTGACCTGGGGCTCCAGGAACGCCCGTCAGTGTGCCGCTCAGGCAGCCCACCGCCTGTGTGCCCATCGCCAGGAGCGCCTCCCCCACTCTGCCTCTGCCCCTCAGTCGCAGGGAGACTGCCTTAACTTTAGCTGCATTTCCTAACACTCAGGCCCTTTCTTCTGGAACTCATGTGACCGGCCCCACAGCCCTGTCCAGGTGCTTCTGCTCTGTCTTTTACACTGTTGTCATTGGCTTCCTGTCCCTTGTCCACCAAGACTCAGACTCTGGGCTCCTCTGACGGGACTGTAGGCTCACCTCTCTGCTGAGTGAGAAAGCACACGGAAGAACACAAGAAATGAGTGACCGACTGGCCGGGGCATGGCTGCTGTCCTGTCAGTACTCATCCCTTCTGTTTCCTCAAACATTTTATTTGAATTAGTGTGTGCTTCTCTTCTTGTGAACAACTGATCAAGTATCTCAGATCCAACGTTTTTTGAGGAGGACTCACTCATAGCAAGACTGAAAATGTTTTGTAAGGAAACTCAGTAGTAATAATAATAATAGTAATAATAAAAAAACAGTGTTCGTGCCCAACACTGTTTTAAGTGCTCTATGTGCATGTCCTCATTTAGTCCACACAGCTCCAGGGGGTGGGTATGTTATCATCTCCATGTTGTCATTGAAGAAGCTGAGGCCCTTGGAAAGGAAGCAACTGGCCGGAGGTTAAAAGCTCCTAAATTGCTGAGTCAGGATTTGAACTCAGACAGTTGTGGCCTTGGTAAGATGCATGGGATAGGAGAGGGCAAAATGATACCTTCTCCCTGAAACTGCATATTGCTTTGTAAATCTTTTCTGTGTTACCCATTGCAGTGTTCTTTGTAGAGTTATCTGGGTCATCCTCTTGTGCTTTTGCTGAGAAATGTCTCTGTCCACTTCTCTGACCTGGCAACTGCCTGTTGAGATTTGCCGGACAGGAGGGTAACAACACTTAGGCCTCAGGAGATGGCCTTGCTGTTGGGTGCTCCTTCCATGTGAGGGAGACAGTTTTGTTTATCTTAATGAGATCAAATCAGAGTTTCCTTAGTATTTATTTATTCATTTTACTTTGCTAAGCAACTGTTTTGTAAAATTTTTGCTGGCTTTCATATGGCCAGAGCAAGCAAATACAGGGTTAACACTTTAAGGCACAAATTGATATCTTCAAAGAATTGGTGACTTAGTAAGTAATTGTATGTGTCTTTGATCTGACGGACCTGCCTGAGTTACTGAAAACTTCACACTCCCTTTTGCACTCTCTTTTTAGGTTACCTTGGAGACCTCACCCAGTTGGGCCTAAATGCTCTGGCCAGGTAGCTCATGTTTCATCATAGGAAGGGTGTGTGGAATCTGGCTGACAATTCCATTAAGTCCTCTTCATTGGCTCTTTCTCCCTTTCAGATACTAAGAGAATAGCCTGAAACCATTTTTAGAGGGACTACTAATGCAGTTTATAAGCTGATGCCTTTTTGAAAATAGCACTTCATTTTCAAAGAAGTTTTCTACAATATATATGATTATCTATTGCGACATATTCACAGGAGCCGATGAAATAAACAAAGCGTTTATTGTCTCAGTTTACAAATAAGAAAACCTAGCCTGAGTGTGTGCCTTTCCTCAGCAAATAAAAAAAGGGGAAAAAAATCAGACAACAATTCCAATTCTGAACCTCTTGTTCCTTTTCTTTCTGATGTATTAAATTGTCTCAAAATTGTCATGCTTCTGAAAATCTGCAGGTGCATATCTTCTGTACTTTTAATGATATGAATGTTAAAATATTTCCATCATACTAATAACATTTCTCAGATTATTAGACTTTTGACATTTATTTTTATAAATGGACAATGGAGTTAGAAATCACTCAAGTTACCAGAATTGTGTAATTTTAGATGTTCTAGTGCTAAACTGGGACCCATCGACATAATGCATCCTCTTGATAGTGTAAAAAAAGGCATATCTTGGAGTCAAGAATTATGACACATAGGAGTCAACAAGACTGTTGGCAATTTCTGGAGTGTTAGCTAATCTACTTTGTGGTTTTCTTTCTGTGGAATTGGTGAAGAAAGGGACAAACAAAATCTAAAAGCAAGTCACATGGGAGAATTAACACTCTTGGGCATACAGTCGTGTGGGATGGTCATAAATTCTGCTGCCCCTAGTGGCTGACAGGAGAGGAAGAATAGCAGAATTGTAGCACTTTTGACTGGTTTAGCCTGTTGACTGTGATATTAAGCATATTGTTATAACTTTTAACTTTTACCTTTTACTTTAAGCAAAACTCCCCACAAATAACCCTTATACTTTTCTTAGGTTAGCTTTTTCTTTAAGATTGTAATTATGAAAAATTTTAAACTATACACAAGTAGAAAATAATAATAGGTCCCCATGCTCTTGCTATCTAGGCCAGCAGTCCCCAACCTCTTTGGCACTAGGAACCAGTTTCCTGGAAGGCTGGGAGGGTGGGAGTGGGGTGGGGGGTGGGGGGGGTGAAGTTTATTTGCTTGCTGACCTAATGTGGGGGCAGAGCGATAGGAGGCAGAGCTCAGGCAAGCTTCCCTCTTGGCCCAGGGGCTAGGGACCCCCTAATCTAGGCTCAACAATCGTCAAATTATGGTCATCTTGTTTCACTTTACCCTCGACCACTCCCCACTTTCTGATGTAATATTTTGAAGTGAATCCCAGATGTCGTATCATTTAATCTCTAAATGTTTCAGTAGTTTTTCAGATAAGGTCTTTCAGAGGTATATTTTCTTCTAACTTAAAAAGATTTTCCAAATGAAATATTGGAATTTTTTGATATATAAATTGGTAGTTGGGATCATGCGATGTGTAACCAGTCACCAGTTTTCCAGTTGACTTTGGTTTTAGCTGAAAAACATTTTCTTCTCTCTGAAGCAGGTTGGGGTGGGGAGTGCGGGGAAAAGTTATCCACAGTTACAAACAAATGTATATTTTGGTAATGCTAAAAATTAGCTTATTTTTCAGACTTAATTTTTTTAATGAGAAAAAATAAGATGTTTCATAAACTTTTTAGCTGTTATATATAGGACCATAGTGTTCTTCAGCTTTGTTTTAATGTTTTTAATCTTTACATCTGTCAGCTATTTCAAAGAGGTTAAATAGAGTGTACCTTAAGTTTATGAAATCATTTAGACTCCACCGATTTGGAATTTTCAGTAAGTTGGATATAACTTTAATATTAGATTTCCATTCAAGGAATGTACTTGGTAATTGTATATGGTTATTAGAATTCTCAGGTTTTATAGAGTAAATAAATGGATTCATGGGCTCTATTTATATGTACATAGTTAAAAATATATTTATTATGCTGTGAATTTACCTGACTTGGAAAAACTAACCTAGTTTATATATTCAATTAATTGATATATTAAAATATAAATTTTATTATAAGTACTAAAATAAACAAAATAAGAATTAATCTTTATGCTAAAGAAGATCCTTACTTTATGAAAGGTGGTGAAATTTAAAAGCAAATTTGGCCAACGAGTCTTATCTTTTCTGTTAAATGTCCCAAGATAGCATGGAGGCTGGTTGTTACAGGCAATTACACATACTAAAAGAAATAAAATACTCATTAACTATAAAAGACTATGAGCATTTTCAAGGCTCTGAAGCATACTGTAGGGCTTTATAATAATAACAGCAAATATTTGCTTAGTGCTTGCTGTTCCGAGCACTTAACTAACTCATTTAATTCTTAACTACAGTCCTCTGAGGGTAGGTGTTGTAATTGTACTGGTTTTACAGATAGGAAACTCTGAGGTACAGAGATGCTGAGCAAACTGGTCCTAGCCCCAGAGCCTAGTGAGTGACAGGTTAGAATTCAGCAGTTGGGGTCCAGAGTGTTGGCTCTTAACAGTGCTGCCTGAGTGGTTCACTTGGTTTATAAGGTGAGATACTAATAGTTCATATGCTTAAAAATTGCCCCTTTCATTTTCATCAGTGAGAATGTGGCATTTTAGGGCAGTACTGTCCAATAGAATTTTCTGAAATGATGGAAACATTCTATCTGCCTTAGCTAATCGGATAACCTCTAATCACATTGAGTGCCTGAAATATGGCTTATGTGACCAAGAAAATTTTAAATTCTATTTAATTTTAATTAATTTAAATTTAAGTAGCCAAATGTAGCGATAGTGGCTCCAATTGGGCATTGATGTTTAAGAGACCTGGGAAAATTTATAGTTTGCGTTTTCCTGGCGTGATGACAACATCTTGATGTTTTATGACTGTCAATATCTCATCTGCCCTGGGGTAGGCAATGGTTATATCATTAAATAGTAATAATTTTACAAATCAGATGATTGAGTGTTTAGAACCATAATGCCTAACAACAAAATCCTGGTTGATCACTGACATGAGGTCGTCAGCCTACCACATCTAGAAGCATCTCCTCATTATTCCTCTGTAGCTGAGGAAAAATTGTTTTAACACAGACCCTTAAGCTTGTCAGCCTTGGAGAGTTCTTGCTTTGTGAAGAGTCCAGCTCCTTGGTCAAGCTTAACATCAAGGGGTGATGATAAGATAGCAAAATGGACTTTGTGGGCCAAAAGCAGCCCTTAAGAAGCGAGTGTTTAGCTTTTCATCTTCCTCCTCCAGCTTGCCTCAGTGGAATTGTGTTGACAGAGCTTCCATCTATGAAAATACAGGACAACTCCGTGCTAATGAAGCCAGGTTTCGTTTCAGACGGGACCACATAAACTATAGTATAGATGCCTCCTATAATGTGCTTTCATCTAAGCCTTTATGAGGCACTTAAACCTAATTATTTTAATCTTTTCTTTATGTTGATGAAAAGGGCCAGAGTGGCTGTTTCCATCCGCAGCGGCGAGGATCTGAAATGCAGGCAAGCAAAGCCTCCAGATGGTGGCGGGTTTTGGACCTTAGCCACTCGGCAGACATAATGAAACATGTCTGCAGTCCCCACATTTAGCTGTTCTAAAACAGACATTTTCTTTGTTTATGTGAGTGAACTGTTACATCAGCATTTAAGTGAAGGGCTTGAAGTACTATAGCCAGGTGCTGTAATCCAGCTACTGTGTTCAGTGCTGGGTCTGGAACTCTGCTTTAGAGGGTTCGTATGAAGAGAAGTTTCCTTCAGACATTTAGAATTAGCATAGCTGTGGGGTGTTTTCTGTAGGTTGTTTGCTCAGTTTTTATTTGTAATTCCCAAATGCAGCAAAGTCAGAATGTATAGAGCCAGGACTGGGCGTGAAGGGGGATTGGGACTGCAACGCAAAAGTATCGAACAGCCCATGAAACATGCCCTGTTCCTGGCCCCTGTGTCAACTTTGAACTGTTTGAAGTGGAGGAAATCACTTAGTTACTGGGGACTTTGACTTCTCCACTTGGTTGTTAAACTTCTTCTGGGATGGGAAACCACATATCACTAGCAAGTGATTTAACTTCTTGAAGAGAACAATAGTTTATTTGTAGAATAAAAGGTACCTATGATAAGTGAGTTCCCATGATTACTGGTTGACTGCTTCATTGCCAGTAAGCTCTCCATTTACCTTTTTAATGATGATTTTATTAACAGGTGAGCATTCTTTAAAGGCATTTGTGATGAATTTTTCTCATGTTCAGTATGTTGGCCCTGGGATGGGTCAGTGATTCAATAGCTTAGGTAAGTTTACTAACTCACCTTGCTTTATGTCCTCCTCTTCACTGAGAAACTTGTTATTTTAGGAAGAGAAATAAAATCACCTTCCTTTTGTGCACCGTCCCTCCCCTCTGCTGGTCTGCTTACCACATGGCCCTTAAGAACTGTTCTGTGTTTGGAAGCCCGTCCTTCTGTCTCAAGTCTTAGAACACTGTTGTGCTGTGTCTTCAAGCAAGGGTTGTACCACAGGATGATAACTCTGCAGGCGCATATTGTCTGTTTATGACCTTGCAAAAGATGTACTGAAATATATTTGCCTACAAGTGAATTGACATATGTTGGACCCTGTTTTTCCAGTCACATAATTGAAGATATGCCTCTATCCTGAGAGATGTCTCCATGCAGTTGATAACATATTGGTGCTAAACTAGCCTGTGACTGTAGTTGACTGTCACTGAGGTGTTCCTCTTGCTGAGTAAGTAGTAGGAGTGGTTCCAGAATTCCACTAGGCCAGTATCAGATCTAGTTTTCTATTTACAAATCTTATGCATTCCTCACCCTAGAAACCATACATGTGTCGTGTGCTCACATCAAATCAACATGCATGTGCACACAGCAGCATGGACCAAGGCTTTGGGATGACAACTGAGCCTTAAACTCTTCTTAAAAAGATAAAATTAGCACAAAGTTAAAATTTGACTAATGTATAGATGTTCAGATTAGTTCTGTTGAAGAGCAACCCTTCATGCTTTTGCATGTTAGTAACTTGTTTTAAAGTCAATGAAGATTTATTGCTTGTGACTATAGAATCCTGCCTTCTGGTTCTAGGGGATGCTTTAATGGTGGAAAATGTCTCCGATATCTTAGTTTGTTACTTTATTGATGGGTTATGTTTTAAGGGCTGGAAAAGTATGATAATTTAAGTCTGTTTTGGGCACACAGGAAAGACGCTATTTTGTAACTATCTGGCACGTGAAACTTGGCAGGACCCATGTCCATCGGTGGCCACAGTTACATGACCGATTACCAGTTGGGGAGCTAGTTAGCTTATTCCAGACCTACATCTGACATAACTGGTGTTGTCATCAGTGTCAAGCTACTCACCCCGTTCTGCCAACTTCCTTCCAACAACCAAAGTTTCTTGCCTTGTGTGTGTGAATGTTTGACTGCATGTATGTGTATAGAATTAGAGTTTTAACCTCTAGATTTTAATTAAACATGAGGAAAATGGAAGGTTCCATCACTTGTCCACTGTCTATATTTGAGAAACCTGTGGGTTTCTTCTCACCAAGTTAAAGGAAGGGAAAGAGATTGCCCAAACTATGTTACCTTGTGCCTAGAGGGCCTAAAAGAGACAGGGACAGACAGGCCTCTCAAACTGGAAGTGACTTAAAAACCAAAAGTAATATAAATTTTAAATGTTTGCTTCTAATTTTCATGGAAGTCAGTGGGTGGTTTTTTGAGGGGCTTTGTGTTCGGACTCTTCTGAAAGGAGGTGGAGGGTCATCAAAACATGGGTGGGACTGGACTGGCAGGGAGGGAACGGTGTGAGCTGGCCTTATTAATGCCTCCTTTCTACTTTGCTACAGATACTTCAAGATTAGGTGTTAACTTCTCTTTATGGGGGGAAACATGGCAAGGGGTGTTCCAATTTCAAAGACTTTTATGTTCTGCAAACTTTCTCAAGGTGGAATTTCTTCCTTTTAGTTAAGGGTTATCGAATACTTTTTTGTCAAAAGGATGTTTATCCTTGCCTTCACGTTGTCTAAAACTTTGAAAGACAAGGTCTTTATCTTAATTTTTCCTTAATGGCTTTTATAATGTTTAAAGTCTTGAGCTCTATAAATAATGACATATATGTAAATGAAGCTCCTATTATCTTTTCTTCCTGAAAATGTATAGCTCTGATCACCATCAAAAGTGAAGCATGATACCTTATCATAGTTACACAGCGAGGATTTTAATCTGTCGACACCAGAGAGACCATTCCAATTAGTGCCAAGACTCTCTGTATGACATCTTGACTCGTCACCAGCCCGTCACCAGCTAGAGTCATTGTGACCACCTAACAAGACAGTGGGACTGGGATTCTGGAGACTGGCCTCCACTCCTGGTTCTGCCCCTTGCTACCAGTTTGGTTTTACGTCTCTTCACCTTTACGGTGAATGAGAGAAGCTGAGAGAAGCGGACCAGGTGGTAACTACGGTTTCTTTCAGTTCTTGATCCGTGTGACTGTCCACTGACAAAGAGCTTCAGTGTTAAGAAGTAATCAGTTAATTTTTTGTTTTCAACCTCTCTCATTTTTATATTTAGCCCAGATTGTCATGGTTATAGGTCGGCTTTCTATGGCATTGTTTTCTTCATGTATTTTTATTGGGACATACATTGCGAACCCGTTTTACCTTGTATCCCAGTAAATACACATACACAAAAATATTTATAGACATTAAATTGAGTCAAAAGTTTTATAAAGCAATACTTTTATTCTATTCTATTTATTCAGTTCTATTTTGTTATTTAAAAGAATGGCAATCATTGACCCACCAAATTGATTATATGACCCAAGAATGGGTCTTGACCTGTAGCTCAAAGAATGCGACTCCATAGCAACCTAGGGCAAGTTTGTTTCTTCATTCATTTGACAGCTCCCTAAATTCAACTATAGCTAGCTCGTTTGCCTGTATACCTTCTGTTCTACAGTCTTAAGATCCCCAGCTTTTGAAACTTTTCCTTGATTCACTGTCATTCTGGGCAATTGTCCCTGGATATTTACTGTTTGTGTCCCACTTAAAGTAATTGTGACCGGAATAAATATAATTTGGAAATAAATTCAACTACTGCTTACCTACTCTCCTATAGATGTCTACTGTGTGTTGCATGGTTTTCCCACGAGTATTCATTCCACACATATTAACTTAGCACTGCTGTGTGTTAGGACTGTTCCTGGTGTTTGGGGACACAGCAGTGAGCAAAGCAAAAGTATCTGTTTTCAGAGGCTGTGTGTTGCAGAGAATTGTGCTAGCTGCTAGGAGTATGATGATGAATCATAACCAGGCCTGTGCCCACAGAGCTCTCGTTTAGCGCTGAGTTGCATGTGGTCTTTTATGGCTCTGTGTTGTGTGCTTGTTAGGCATTTCCCCTCTGGATTGTGAGTTCTTCCTGCCTTTCTACTTGAGTGCACATCTCAGCAAAGATGAAATGTCAGCGTCTGGGGAGAGAGTGTATGTATGAAGTTTTCCTTTAATTCTTTAAAAACATTAAGTGGAAATTAGAGTTAAAAAATTATCAAAGTACAAACATACTAAAGTTTCCATTATATGTGATGAAAGTCTGCGAATTCTATTCAGGTCACGAGGGCATCAAGAGGGATCTTTAACTATTTGGGACAGTGAGGTATACTTTTAAACTTAAATTATAATTATTTCTAGAGTGACTTTGGCATGGGTAGATTTGGATCAATGTTAATAGTTTTAGAGATCGAATTAACTTTTTAAAATGTCTGTTGTATGTAAAGTAATTTATTGGGGGGAAGAGATTTAAGGGGACAAAATAAATAAAGATATGGTCCCTTCAAAGTTGGCATTCGAGTTAGAAAATAAAATCTACGTACTTAAAATTATATTAACTAGTGATCAAGCCACATAAGTACAACTTGAATATGATTATATAAAGTAGAATTAATCAAGAAAGAACAACTGGAGACCTAGCATTTGAAGCAGATGGGAACTGATTGGTAAAAAAGATCCTGTCAGTTCTAAATTGAGTGTAACTGAAGGAATCTGAAGCATTTAAAAATCTGTGCTGAGGTGAGGTTTCAATTTATTTGCCTTTTAAAAATAGTCAGAATTTCTTTCTATTTGAAAAATTAGCAAATTAGGAATTTTTCATTGAGGCTGTGAATATTGCTAACACGAGAAACTTAATGTTTAGAATGAAAGAGCATGGGAAGCAAGCCTTAAACAGGGCGTTCTTCAGTCAGAATGCGATTGTGTTGATCCAGGGGTGTGAAAATCTTTATGGGGTGGCATTTTCACACAGGCCTCTTCCTTTACTTTATTCTGAACTACATAAACATCAATTAAAGCTTTCTAGTCCAAGTTAACAGATGGCGATTTATGCTGGACTGATAAACAAAGCCGTAGAACATTACTACACTTAATTGATGAATGCTCTTGCCCTTCTCTGAACAAAGATTTTGGCCTTCACTCTGGTTGTCTGAAAGAGAATTAATGAATTCTTTTCTGTGATCTCATGTAGAAAGACTCTGACTATAGAAATATTTGACTCTTTTTTTTCCCCCATAGAAAAAAACTGGAGTACTGTTAAGTTGCCTAGTAAATTAAGTTCACAAAGGTAGACTGGAAAAAATTTGGGCAATTAGTATTAAAGTAACCTTTAAAAAAATCCAATTTTTATCTTCATACTAGAATGACACTCAAAACCAAAAGTAGTAATCAAACAAAATGCACAGAAAGGAGAACATGTCTAGTTATGTGATTTCAGACAAATATCCGAATTAGATACCATCTTTGAAACTTGGGGAACTTCCAGTTGACATCCTGTAAAATGAGGTGGCGTTTTGTACTCATTCTTAAAATGCACCCCCCCCCCCTTTAAATATGTGAAACTACCTATTTCCTAATACTGTCATGTAAATGAAATCTTAGAGTTCGGGAGGGTGAGCATAGGTGTTCCCCAAAGGAATCCCATTTGACCAATGTCACAATATATGTAGATAGTATTTATTTTCATTTGTTTGGAAATCATAAATTTCAGATTGTAAAGAAGTCTGCCTTGTCTTTGCATCCTAGCTTCTTCGAACTGAGCAGTAGGTGGGTGGAGGTAAATATTAAACTATACTGAAGCATGTACATGGTGGCAGATGAAAATACTGGCCTCCCTGGTTGAAGGCAATGTATACAAAATGCTTTGACTTTGAGGATAGCTTTCTCTTTCTACCTGCTGCCACCCCCTGTCTTCTGTGTGCTCGTTGGTTTGAGGGGCGTTCCCTGAAGTAAGGGAGGCAAATTGGGTTAAGTTTTGGAGATTCCTGCTCAAGGAAACCTCTCACAGGAAATTCCGGTGAATTCTGGTGATCAGTGTTACAAGATTACCATGGGAATGTGTTTACTTGACTGTTGACATTTTGACACACCGAACTTTTTTTTTTTAAATGTAAGCACAGACATAGATATTTTAGCTACCTTTGAGATAATAGAACCCATATCCTATAGAAATTGTGTGTTGTAGGGCCTTGGCAGAGATTGACAGCTGTGTAAATCAGCACCTCCCCAGATTTAGGAAGACATGACATAAAAAATGTGAATCATGGTTTCTTGTATTAAGCATTAGAAATGTCATGCCGTTAAAGTACACAATTAGTGTAGACACTGAAATGAAGCCTCAGTGTCTTTTGTTCCGTGCTGATTCAGGTAAATGAGTAAATCTGTTAAGTTGTAGAATTTTCAAGGTCCTTGTGCCTGTTAAATCCAGAGTGGATCTCTGCCTTCCTCCAAAGCAGCCGTTTGCCTTTGGTGAAATTTTGTAGTGGGAGCTAGAAATGATTCCAAGTGCTCCTGCTAGTTTAATGAGAAGAGAAACCAGGGAGTACAAACTGTCAAGTGCATTGGGCAGGTATTGACACAAAAGGTAATGGGAAGAAATTTACAGTCAGGACATTTTTACTGCCAAAGCAGAGGTATTTGAAATTACTCCTTTGTTGCCATTGTTGGGGCCTTATTTTAGCACTCAGTCCTGTCCACAGTGAAATTTGTGGAGATGGTAAATAATACTTAGATGGCCACAAAGTGTCAATATCCTTTAAGATTATGAAATTCAATTTCTAGTAAGAAAGATAGTACATTATTATTTAAAGTGAGGTATTGGGTGAGGGAAGGGAGTGAAGCTGAGATCTGATTGGCACTGCTGCTTGTTTTTTGGCCTCTGCTTGCCATGAGAAAAGTATTGTTCTGGGAAATGAAAGGCATAGAAGCAGAAAATCTATATTTTTTCTTTTAAAAAGACAGAGGGTGGGTGAGTGGATTTGTGCACTGCTGGACTTGGTGTAGATTCAGCAGCCTTGGTAACTGAAATCCTGTCTACATGGCTATGCAAAATTTCAAATGCTTCCTTTTAAGTCTGAAATCATAGATTTGAAAAGAATGACTTTACATAATAGAGGGTGGGGAAAGAGAAAAAGATCAGTAAAGATTGGTAAATAGCCTAGTTATTATTATTTTAAAAATATGAATTAGGAGCTTTTTTAAAGCCCTAAATTAAGAAAACAGAAGTATGGAAAAACTCAGAACAGAAGCCTTATCTTATAAAAATTCATGCTTCACTCTAAGGCCTTTGCTAATGACATTCAGTTACCTGAAAGAATTATTTAAAAAGTGGGGTGGGCACTAACTAGTTTCACTTATTTCCTTGCATTCAGGGCTTTAGGAGGAAACTGGATGTCTCATAAATTGACTGTTGAAATTGATTATGGTTCAGGTACCTTATTCTGAGAGTTCTCCCTCTTCAATTGAAGCTATCCTTTCAAATATTCAAAATTTTGACAGTATGCTCGAAGGGATGGAACTCCCCATCTGCTGTTTCACTTCGGCATAAAGCCAGAAGGCCTGCCTCTCACCTGTAATTTGATGGTAGTTCACTGATATGCCCATTATGAGTTCAGAGTTGACATTTACTTAGTAAAGACCTTCCAGGCCCCAAAGTGAGGTTTAACTGTGAATCTCCTGTTGATTGTGTTTATCAAAAACATGCCATGTTTATGCCTAAACTGTATGTTTGTGTCTATTAGAGACTCTAAATCTGGCTGTTAGGTGTTTTGAAGTGCTAACTCATTTTCCACGTAGTAATTTCCTTAGGAATGAGAATCAGATAAGAATTGCAGCTAAGTTTGTGTCCCAGTATTTGGAAATCGTTGATTAATACTCTTTTACAAATTCATTAACTGATCATCAGGGTACCATTTTAGTCTAAGGTTTTAATGTAAAATTTAGTATATAAACATTGAAAGTTGTGAGTTATTAACTTTTTCCAAAAATTCATCTTACTAGTCATTTCGTAATCATCTGTGTTCCTTTCAGGAATGGTTCAAAGACACTGTTACTAGTAGTTTTCAATAAATATTAGAAAATGTGAAGAGACAGATTATCTTTTGGAGTCTTCCACTTGTTTCTGTCTTTACTTCTTCAATCATAGCTGTTTTCTCCATTAATCAGACATGTAACCCTGGTTTCTGTGGTATTTCTTTTGTCTGAGTGTCTCTCTGGCCTTTGTTTTTCCTTCACATGGCACAAAAATCATTGATTTGAGTCCGGAATTTTGAGATAAGGGTAGTCATGCTAATATGTATTGTGATTTTCCATAATTGAATTTTATATGTAAAGTGATTATTTTAAATTGAACAATTTATAGGTTAAAATCTTAGGATCTTATTCCATACGTACATTTCAATGTAGGACGTTGACTTGATATAAAAGTTATTTTCTTCCTGTCTCCTAAGTTGATAATGTACTGAGCATATTTTTAAAGACTTCATTTTTGTTAGAGCAATTTTTGATTCACAGCAAAATCAGAGGAGGGTTAGAGGGATTTCCCATGTGCCCATCTGCCCCCGTAACACACACAGCCTTCGCCCCTGTCAACATCCCACACCAGAGTGGTGCATTTTTGTAATTGAACCTGTACTGATACCTCGTTATTGCTCAAAGTCTGAATATATTTTTCAGTGTGGAAGATGTCATTGTAAGCAGCAGTGAAAGTTAGGAGGTTGAGGGGCCGTGTTGGTAAGGTTGGTAATGGGTGACAGATTTTGTGTTCATTCCTGCTTGCCATTAGTCACGCCTTTTGTCAGTTACTCCTCAGAGCACATCAGGGTTTGGGGTTTAAGAAATGTGCTTCAAAGTGTAAGGTGGTTAATGCTTACCTAATTGGCTAAGGAGAGCTTTTACTTCTTTTTAGGAAAATAATTTCCTCTCGTTTCATATTATCCAGCTCTGGTTGAGTGAAATTAATTGTTAACTTGAAACACATTTATTTTCTATGGAGGTGAATATTCCCAGAGTCCATTTGACACTTCAATACCTAATTGTGGATTAGGTTCACGGTTCCATGTGATATGTTGACATGCAAGTCAGGGGAGCCTGATATATTTACAAAAGTTCAATAACATGAAGCTCATCATTAACTAGGATTGCAGGAAATAAGGAAATAGTGTTTTGGTATTTGAGGGTTTTTTTTTAATGTGTGGGAATTCTTTTCTATACCAGCCTTGTAAATTAATATGGAAGTCTGACCAATATATACATTTTTCTTTTATAAACATTTCTCCCACCCCAAAATAATTTGAATAAAGTCAGCTTTATTCCTGTCTGCGGAGTCATTTATTTTCTATGGATAAATAGTATTCCTTGTTATTTGCAAGGCTGATGTAGCAACACAGCTGTTCTATGCTTGGCATTTCTGCTTCTGGTGAAATGCTATTTGTGCAGATTTATCTGATCCAGATGTGTGACCAGCAAGCTACATTTCTAATTATAAGGATAGCCAAATTCCATTATTAGTGCAATCATGGGATTAGAGGGCCAGGAGGCATCTTGAGAAGACATCTATTTCATTCTCCAGCTTTTCAGCAGGACTACACTTCATAAACTACTCTAGCACTGAACAAAGCAGCAAAGAATGTTTCCCCCATGTATAGGCTGAATGTAGAATCATCAGAGCTGTTACTGGAAAAAGAGATGAATCCCTCTGGCCTAGCTCTCTTGCTTTATGGATAAACAGATTCCGGTTCAGAGAAATTTGACCTAATCTGGACTTTAAGGACTCTGCCTAGAAGTCCCTCTGCTTCCTTCTTTTTAAAAATGCTTTTCTTTCTTTTTTTAAAATGTATTTATTGATTTTTAGAGAAAGAGAGGGAGGGAGCAAGGGAGGGAAGTTAGGGGGAAAGAGAGAAAGATCGATTTGTTGTTCTCTATTTATGCATTCATTGATTGATTCTTGTATGTGCCCTGACCAAGGATCCAACCTGCAACCTTGGCATATTGGGATGATGCTCTAACCAACTGAACTACCCAGGCAGGGCCCTCTGCTTTTTTCTTAACGGGCCTGTGCTGAGGGACAGAAGGTGGGAGACTTGATTGGAAATGCTGGGTTCAGATCCGGACATAGCACTCTAGTTTCTTCATTTAGAAGTAAGAGCTAATGAATTAGCGACAGCTGGATTCCACTGGAGTTTATTTCTGAAACCTACACAGAATGAGATACTTCATTATAGTATGTGTACATGGGGGACCCCCAAAATCCTGGAATTTATAAAAAATTGTGTATTCTTACATGTTTAAACTTTAGTCACCTTCAAAGTAATCTCCATTTGATGCAGTATATCTATTGAGACATTTTTTCCCACTGCCCGGGACAGTTTTTGAACTCCTTGATTTTTTATGCTTTTTAGTGCTTCTGACATTTTTTGTTTCACCTCTCCCACATTGGCAAAACATTTAATTTTGAAGACTTTTTTCATACAGGGAAACAAAAGTTGCTCCAGATGAGATTAGGTGAATAGTCAGGGTGGCTCATGGGGGTCGTGCCACTTTTGGTCAAAAATGGCTGAACACTCAGTGCAGCGTGGGCAGGTGTGCTCATAAATCACCCATCGTGAAATGGGCAAACATGTCAAAAGAGTAAAAAAAAATTAACTGAAGCTGAATGCAGCCTCTCACAACAACGGGAGGTGGTACACGGATACAGATGGATTCCCAGAATACTCATCTAGCAGTGGAAGTCTGTACTACAAGTGGGGCACCATCCAGAAGATAATTCCAGCCTTTTTTGGGTCCCCTCTGTATATATTTGCATGCATCAGTGATCAAGTACAAAAGAGATGAGGCAAGCATTTTGGGCGAGAGGGTTTGCAAGTGTTGTATGTAAGCTTACCATGAATGACATCTCTGAATAAA